>PVJL010012911.1:0-34795 GCA_004026885.1 Lyroderma lyra | reverse complement strand
CGGAATATAAAACTGAAAGCAAAGAAAAAAAGAAATGAACAAACAAATAACCCATGGACACAATCAATAGTTTAATGTTTATTTGGGGACGAGTGGGTTAGGGAGGGGAGAAAGGGGAGGGGGTGGGAGAGGAGTGGGGGAAGCTAAATATAAGGTGATGGAAAGAGAAGTCACATTAGGTGGTGAACTTATTATACAACAAGTGGACAATGCACTGTAGAATTGCATGCCTGAAACCTATGTAATCCTTGCTAACAGATGTCACCCCAATAAGTCTAACAATAAAAATGAATTAAAAGAAAAAAAAAAAAGAATTCTGATTGATACCGAACTAAATTTTAGTCTTGCTCAATGACTATATCTGCTTCAGTTTCCTTAGTTGTTCATGCCTTAACACATAAAATTCAGGACATGCAAGTATATAACTTCTTCTGATGAGGAATTTGTGAAAACTGCTACAAAAATAACAAACCCTCTTGTAATCAAGGACTCTCTCAACAGGTTCCATCAGACATTTGTCATGCCATTAATTCTCTGCCCAATTTCATATGGAGGAAAGGAATTTTATAGCAAGAGCTCATTGCAGAAATTAAAACTCTAACTGGCTGTCCCCAGTTCATTTGCCCAATGACATAGGTTTCTGGTGACATTCAGCTAATGAATTTTCTTCATGATTAACTACCCGTTATAGGTGGCCATTATAATGGAAGCATATTCAGTCTGCAGTGCACCCCTTACAAGCAAGGTAGTTGTATAAAGGGCCATTAATATAAATGAGCTGGGACAGTCTTCTTTTATGAAGTCAGAGAAAAATGAAGCTTGAACGTATTGCTCACAATCAAATGAATTGCTGAAACAAAAACTATGCTCTGCTGGACTGTAACATCTATTCTTTTTTGTTAGAATAAAAGGCAAAAGTGATGCCAAATTTGATAGTATATGCAATACAAGCATTTTTTTTTCATTCTTCCAGATACATTGGAGGGAAGGCAGAAACAAGGGGGGGGGAAGTCAAAGCAATTGTCAAATTATTTTTTCTTTAAAAGTTAAATTAAATCCTTTTGTGTTTGCTTAAGTTGTCAGAAGCCTCTGTAGAATTTACACTGTGGGAAGCCTTTCACCATTGCTTAATCTGTAGTGACATCTGGTGGTCTGAATTACTCAAGTGGTTGGAGAAACCACTCACATCATCATTAGACATCTTTTAACTTCTTAGTGGATAATTGTCCCTATGTGGTCTCCATTAAGAATGAATTAACCCTCTCTTGGATAATAAAGCCAAGTAAACATGTGTGATGTGGGAGAGAATGGAGGGATAGCAAAACCAAACTTATAAAAACTATAATAATGCATTATTCTGGGATTAAAGTGAAATCTTTGTGATTCTTCCCCATTTTTAAAATGATTTATTTTTATATGATTTTGAACTAAATTATTAAATTGAACTAATACATTATTTATTGAAAGTCTAATCAGCAAACACTATTTGCTTTTTTTGAATTATAATTAATTCATTCAACAAATATTTTATTGAGTATCTACTATGGACCACATTATTACAAGAATTTACTTGTAAATAGATTTGATCAATCTGACTATATCAGTATATGAGTCAATATGTGATCTCAGTAGTGACTTCCAGATTTCCTGGTGTCCCAGTAAATATTTTAAGATTCTCAAGCATGTTTTTACCTTTTTTCAATCTTCAGTATATTTAGTATATATCTGTATCTAACCATTATTCAGGATTATCTGACAATTGAATGCCTACTGATTATTGGCATATTTTACATTTCTTATAATTAGTTTATCATTATTAGAATAATGAAGTCATACATTCTTCCACTACTCCTATTTTCAGTAAATTGACACTCTTTTCTTCTAGCTACACGAATCAAGAATTTAGGAGACATCCTTGATTCCTCTTCTTTCTATTAATTCACCATGGAATCCAATCCATCACCAATTCCATTTGACTTCCTGAAAAGATTTCAAACCTGAGGAAGTCTCTCCACTCACCATAACCTTATGCCAGACCCCATCTTCTATATCTCAATCAGACTACCAACAGGATTGCCTAAGCCCCTCATATTTACTTTATCCTTCCCCTAATCTCCTCCTCACTGTAGCCAGAGGCATCTCTTCTAAACAAAATCTTGTTAAGTCACCTTAAAATCCTCCACAGTCTTCCCATTGCTTTACTAAAAAGATAAAAGAAGCTAACCAAGCATGATCTTCCTGAATCTTATACCTTCAGCCTTGAGGCCAAAAGGGTCTGCTTTGAACACCTTATTTAATTTCTTAAATAATAAGTTATTTAATTTATGTTCTCTCAGGTTCCACAAACTTTGCAAATGCTATTTCCTCTTATGGAAGTACTTATCTCATCCCTCTTTACCTAGGAAACTTCTATTCATTTACAGATGCTCCTCATCTTATGAAGGTTTTACATCCCAATAAACTCATAACTTCAAAATGTCAAGTCACAATGAATTTCATCTAACCAACCTACCTTAAACATGCTCAGAAAACTTACGTTAACCTATGCAAAATCATCCTGCTGCTGCTATCCAGTGTCACAAGAGCATCACACTGCCTATTGCTAGCCTGGAGTAAGATCAAAATTCAAATTTTCAAGTTATGGTCTCTACTGAATGTGTGTTAACTTTGCACTATAATAAAGTTGAAAAATTATAAGTCAAACCATTGATAAGTTGAGGACCACCTCTTGAAGTTTACAAGTTATTTCTTCATAAACACCTAAGGTAATTTTTCTGTCCTTATTAACTTTCCCCAAAATACCAGCATGTGTCTGTCTTTTCATAGTTATTACAATTATAATTTCCTATTTCTTTGATAATTTGATTAATATCTGCCTCCCTTCCTAGAATGTAAGTTCCATAAGGAACAAAAATGTTTCTACTTCTGCTAATCATTATATCCTTAGCACCTAGACCAAGATGTGGTATATACATTGCAGTTAGTTGCTCATTAAATTAACAGAATCTAAGACTCTCTCTCTCTCTCTCACTTTATATGTGTGTGTATGTGTGTACACATAATACACACATACACACACATATATATATATGTATGTATATATGTAACAGAATGGGTGTTGGGCTCCAACACACTTGGGTTCAAATCTTGGCATTGTCATTTTCTAGTTCTATGAAATGATACAATACTTTAAGAAACTTTTGTTTTCTCATGTGAAAAACATTTCATCATATTTCTCTCAAAGGGCTATTGTGGGGATACAATTAAATAATAAATTAATGGATGCAAAGTCCTAAGGATAATGTAAGTCATATAATAAATGATAGCTATTATTATTATCATTATTCCATAGCTAAAGGAAAATGCCTCAAATTATAGAAGGGTATGTAACTCTCGATTGCTTTTGCAATGATGTAGGAGATTGTAAGCACAGTCCTAATTGAGTTTACCTCAAAAAACTTTACATTACAGAGCAATTTCATCCTAGGAGATGGGAAAGATGGAAGAAAGTGAGTAGAGGAGTAAGAGTAGTGACCAAGAATTCTACCTGAGAAGAACCTTGTAAAAGGAGGAGGTGCAATAAGCAGTTGGATTACAATTTAATGCACATACAATCAGGCACAAAGACACACTTGTGTGTTTGTGTGTGCATGCGTGCCTGTGTATGTGTTCACTTACAATAATCGCAATGGCTTTAAGAGATATAGCCTCTGGGAAAAAGTATTTACTAAGAAAGAACAGCTGTTATGCTTGTGAGGCTGGAGGACTTCAGGACATGGAAGTCCACTGTAAGAGGAATACTGTGGAAAGGCCCTGTAAGGAAGTGGTGAGAAAGGTTCCCAAACCAGAGGTAGATGATAAGGGAGCAAGCTACACTCTTAGGTTTGAACTGTAAGGGTAGAGACCAGGGTCAAGAAAATCCCTACCTGTTTTCTAATGATTCCTTATTTGTGCATTGCTATCTGTAGACAAAAGAACTACCTATTCCACTTTTGGAAATTTATCTGAAGCAAATTAAAGCATTAACTTGAAAAGATATCTGCACTCCCATGTTCATTGCATCATCATTTACAATAGCCAGGATGGGGAAACAACCTAAGTGCCCATTGATGGATGGGTGAATGAAGACAATATTATATATATTATATATGCATATATAATTTAGGTATAAAAAATAAGGAAATCCTGCCATTTATGTCAATATGGATGAAACTCAAAAGCATTATGCTAAGTGAAGTAAATCAGATGGAGGAAGGCAAATACTGTGCGATCTCACTTATGTGTGGAAACAAACAAACTAAAAAAGAACTCACAAATACAGAGTATACATTCATGGTTACTGGAAGTGGGGGTTGGGAAGTGAAAAAGATGTGTGAAGGTCAAAAGGTACAAACTTCCAGTTATGAAATAAATAAGTTGTGGGGATATCACGCACGGCGTGGTGACTACAGTTAATAATACTGTACTATAATGTGTATGTGCACATAGAACCAAGCATTATGCGATACATCTGAAACTAATATGTTATATGTCAATTCCATCCCAATTTTTAAAAAGTACTACCTTATTCATGATTTATATTTTTAGTTCTTCTTTGAGATTCTTTATTTTCCTTGTCTTTAGCACTGTCTGATAAGTACATAGTTTGAAGGAATATGCAGTTGAATTATTTAGAAATACATAGCAAAGATATAAAAGAGTAAAACTGGGACATATCTTTTTAAAGTGTTGAGTATAAGAACTATAACCATTTGTGATAAACATGTTGACATTTGGCCCTGCATACTTCTTTCCCTCCTCAATGTCTGAGGACTTATTCCTGGTGTGTCTCAAAGCATATTATGAAAGCAGAAGTGGAGAAAACTGGGGAAACCCCAAAGATATGACAGGCAAGAGAGGAGATAGTATGATAATTCGACCATGAATAAATAGCTGTGGTTTTTTATTTAATAGGGCACAATAAAAATACATGTTCAAATTCTAACCCTTACAATTGAAATAGATTCTCCAGGGCATGGAAGATGTGTCTGCTTTAAAGAAGTTTCCCAGGGATTTTAATGAGCATCCTTGATTAAGAACTCAAAAGTACAGACCAGAAGTAGAGCTTTATTTCTCCATCTTTTTTCCCTCTGATGTTCCCTTAGTCTCAGTAGCCACTTTATTTTCCTCTTGTCAGGGTTTTAAATCATCCTTTCATGTAAAGTTTTTCTGTATTCCTCAATAGGAATAAATTGTCACCTTCCTTCATGTTTCCATGGATCTTTTCTTTTGATTTCACTACATTTTGCTCAAACTCACAATGATTATGTGTGTGTGCAATTAGGTTACATACCCTCTTTAGGCACAGAGCTTTTTCAAATCTCTGCCACCATACCAGGTCCCTTGTCCAGTCCATTGGGCACACAAAGTGCTCAATTAATGTTATTTGACAGAAAGAAGGGAAGAATAAAGGAATTCATTAATGATTTTTTCCCACTTTTAAATTTATGTTTAAGGATGTGTACCATAGTGGTCTAGATGTTATACTCAAAAGTCAAAATGCCTGGGGGCTTATGCCAGTTGAGACATTTATTGGCCACCACAGTGCCTCAGTTCTCTTCATGCACAATAACTATTATAATACCACCTAACTAATAGGACTGCTGTAAATATTAACTGTTAGAATATATAAAATGCTTTGATGTGCACTTTGCATGTAGAAAGTGTTCAGTAAATGCTGGCTGCATTGATTGGACTGCCAGAGTCTACAGAGTCACTGTACTCTGTCGTAATCAAAACAGTTGGAGAGTGTTTATAGTGTCTCTTTTTTTCCCTCAGTTTAAATTGCATTATAATAAAGTAAAATCTCATACTGAACTGATACACTTCCGTTTGAAGGAGTCCAATCACTTGCTAGAAATACATGAATCTTAATAAACTCTGTGAAGCATTATTATAATTAATATTTATTAAGCAACCAGTGTGAAACATCCAGCATAAGAAGATAGAGAGCGAGCTTGAATTTCAAAGAGACAAGTCTAACGTTTTCCTACATCCGCATTGCCTTTTAATCAAGCATTTCAATAGACAGTCCAGTGACCATTTTCAGAGCCCATGAAGCTTCTGTGACTGACAAAAGTCCCTCACATGCCCCATTTAAAGTGATTTGACAGGGGGCTAGGTGCAGTAGAAAAAAAATCTGAGTTTCATAAAGATGTTCCTGGGTTTGAGGTCAAGATCTAAAGTTGGATTTATGACATTGGCCAAAGAGTTAAACGACCTGGGCTCCAGTTATTTTTATCTTTAACACTGGAATTATAATATCTGCATGGCAGATACTAAATGTCATGGTTATTATTTTCTCAAGCAGTTAAAAATGATTTTGAAATATCATTATGTTTCTAAGATCCAATGTTCTGGGAACTCATTCTAGGTTAACAGAATTATTTAATATTCGCATGGAGAATTAAAGTTGCTCAGAGTCACAGAATTTCACACATTAGTCACAGGAATTGGCAGCCACACAAAAACCAACTTCAAAGTCCTCTGCTTTAAAAGCATGGTGTCTGGTTATGGGGTGAGGCTGATGTATCATCCATAATAAATGACCGGCAGGCCAAAGAAAAATAATCATCCTTGCAGTCACTAGTTCTGTAAGGTGCTTCACCTTTCTGTTTGGGAGATTTCTTTACCAATCCCTATTTAGAGTAGTGAGAACTATAAAGAAGATGAAAGTACATCAAATATTTATCTCAAGAATTTCATTTTCTAAGAAATCGCAGATGTGTCATATGATTTCTCAGAGGGGCAAAGACTCCTCTAAAGCCTCTCCTGGTACTCATGGAGGTGGATGGTGTGAAGTATGGAGTGTGGAATGGATAGCCATAGATAAATGTTCCATGTAGAGCCCCTGGTTCCAGGGAGTACCTTTCTCATAAGACTGAAAATCTCAGAGACAGCCAAAGTGTTACGAACAAAACAGAAGAGGAACCTTCTATAAGAGACAGTATTATAAATAAATACAAAGTTAGTCTAGAATACCTTTTAATCACATGGTTGATAACCCAACAAGGATGGCTTCTATCTGAATCACACTTCTCTCTCTCTGCCCTCCATACCTCCATCCCACCAACATCCTTACATTCATAAAACTCAGAAACAAAATTGAGCACACAGCTGTTGCTTATTTGTTTAATTTTTTCTATTAAACCAGCCTAGTATCCACATATCTAAAAAGGATAATTAATATACTTAAAAGTGTCTTAAGTGCAAAATGCTTTGCAATTATCATTTTACAAAGAAAGCATCCTTCCACATAGGTACAGTAATGGTTTTCAAACATACTTTGCCTGTGGATTTTCTTCAAATAATCATTTTAACAAGCACCCTTCCCTGAACACTTAGCCATTTCCTAGGTGCTACTCTGATTCTTTTCCTTTTACTAATTTATTTCACCATCACAATTTTATGAAGTTGTACTAGTATTAGTCTTTTTTTATGATTATAGATGTAGAAACAGAGGCTGGGAGAGATGAAGTAACTCAGAGTTAAATAGCTAGTGAATACTGAAATTAAATTTTGAAACCAGACAATCTGTTTCTGAAGTCTTCAGTCCTAAAATCACCCAACATATAAAAAAGATGAATGCACAGATGCTCTGGTGAGCTTATTCGTTCAACAAATAGTTATTTAGTACCTTCTGTGAGTCATGCTATGTGTTAATCACTAGAAGTAGAGCAATGAATATGTCCTTGTTTACATGAAGCTTGCATTATAATGCAGAAACAAACAACAAAACTAACAATACACAGACAAAGGAAACAAATATACAGTATTTATGATCACGTGGATTCCTATGCTTGACTTGCTGCTTCTATATCCGGTGATCCCCAACCTAACGTGGAGCCTCACCATTCAACCAATTGTTCAGTTCCTAAACATTAAAATTGTTTATGACTCAAATCCAACCAAAAATCTTTTCAGCTCTACCTTCCAAGATATATTTCCAGTATGACTCATGCTAAGTGTCTCTATGATACCATATGAGCCCACACCATGCCTTCTCCTACCTAGACCACTGCTCTAGCCTCCCCAGTGCCCTTCCCACTCCCCTTCCCCTCTTCTCTCCAATACTTCCCTCCCGGTTGAACCGAACACTAATTTCTGCCCACTCCACGTTTTGAAAACTCCTTAGTCTGCATTTTCATTGTTCTTGTCCGAATTCGGGGGCCCATCTTTGACTCCATTGGCACTAAGTCACAGACCGTGGATGACTGAGGAGCTCTAGCACTATAAGAGTTCTTCTGGACCTGTGCACACAAAACTTTCTATTCTTTCTATAGAGACAAATACAACTCCCTTCAAGTAGAAATAAGAAAAACATTACATTTTTTAATGTAACAGTCTTCCAACTTAAAAACAACAATGAGAACAAAATAAGATCCGCTGACTTAGACCTCTTGACCAATGCCCCGCAGCCCTCTTGTACATTATACATGTTCTTCACTCCCAACTGTGTGCTCTCTCTCAGGAATGTGGATGAGATCATGTCACTACCATCTGACACCGATGTCTTCCTGTTGTTTACAGAAAGTATCTTATCTGCTTAGTCTGTTGCATGAAGTGCTTCAGGATCTCTTTTCCACCAGGCTCTCATTCTTGTAACCTGTGTACCTTCAGTACTGTATCTTCTTATTTGTTGTTAATTAGATATAAAAAAGAATCTTCATAAATTCATGTCTGAATTTTTTGTTCATGTTTTATCTCCAATATATTTTTTGTCCTCTATTTTTTAGACAAAATCTTTCTACACTTAGCTCAGTTGCTACTTCTGTAGAGACTTCCTCATTTCTTCTGTGCAGAATAAGCTATTCCTTATCATAGTTATGAAGTAGTAATGAAGTTAGACATCATAATTATTTTTCCCTTGATATAATGACATAAGAGCAGGAACTAAAAAAGTCTAAGCTATCACCAGACCCCAGCATATATTATGGTGCACAGAAAGCAGGTACATATTTGGTACATAAGCAATATCTTTACCCATATTATTTACATTCTAACTGATAAGGTATGCAAATTGTGTACTTTCAAATATCAAATATTTACTAATATTAAGACCTTAAATTTCTTTATTTATAACATACTAAATGAGGGTAAACAGCCTACAATTTTGTCTTTCTGCCTTAGGCTTACCCTTCTCCAGGGCAGTGTCTACTTTATAGTAAGAGAGCTAGTATTTCCAAAATCAGAAGATTCTGTTCTTCGCTTGCATTACAAACCCTTGCATGGCCCAGATAAAGTCTAAGTTCCTTTCTATGTTTTACCAGACCCTTCTTCCAGGATCCCAATCTTCTACTCAGTCTTATCTCACCTCACTTTCAACTTTATTTACTCCAAAACCCCAAAATACTATCCTCTGCTCCAGGCATGTCAAACTCATTTAGTTTAGTTTTTATCACACACCTACACGACTGCTGCTCATTCCATGCCTCTGTGTATGCATCCTTCTCTTATTATCTCCCTTTTAATTCCTTGGTGTCCTTTAGGGTTGAGACTCGACTTAAATGTCAACTAGTCCAACACCTTTTCTGATCAACTCTACAGTTACCCTCCCACTAGTCCGTCCCCTCTCTCCCATCATGCCTTGCTCTTGTCTCTAGCAGTCTTTACCACAGTTTATTTTTACTTCCTATTTACTTGTCTGCATACCTCAATAAAGTTCAAAATTTTTGAGTTCTTTAACTAACTTGTTCATCATAGTGTCTTCAGAAGCTTGAGCAGTCTTTGGCACTTCGGAGATATTAAGTTAGTATTTGTTGAATAGATTAATGCAAATTATTGTTTCAACCCTGGACGCAGCCAAAATCTCAAGAGTAATGTACAATGTTAGAAAAAAATAAATCTAAAGCTAGTTTCAAGAATTTTAAGTAAGGAAGATTCTCAAGCCAAAGGCAAATCTGAGCTTTTGGCTAGGAGAAAGAGATACTCATGAGAAATTAGACTTTGAGAAATAAAATCTGGTTTAATAAGTCCTAATCATTTCAGAAGTAAAACCTGTTGCTCCCAGGAAAGCTGAGTAGGTAGGTGTTGGTGTCCTTTATAACAAATACATGAGAGAAGACGGGTCTGCAAGGCAGGAGGCAAGACCATATATGTGAATTGACTTTGTGAACTTGAAGAAGTAAGTTCTCCTCTTTGCCTGTTTTAACCACAAAAAAAGATACATGTTTATTTCAGGATCCCTAATGATTGATTTCTATTTAATAAGTTTAGAAGACAGCCTTTATCCTCTTTCACCTGCTATTGCAAAATCTCCCTAACAATGCGCCGTTTTCTGCCTCTGTCATTTCATCTCTATCTCTGACTCTGACTCTCTTGTCTTCCTTTTATAAGGACTCTTGTGATTACATTGGGCTCATCCAGCTAATACAGAATAACCTCTCCATCTCAAGAACCTTTACTTAATCACATCTGCAAAGTCCCTTTTAGCATGTGAGGCAACATATTCACACATTTCAGGAATCAGAATATGGACATCTTGTTGGGGAAGAGTGGGCATTATCCAGCTTACTGTATAAACCAATCCTTACAGAAATTAAAATACATTTAAAAGCTACACAGATGGTTACTATAAAGGCTGGGTCTCAACTCCAGGCAGGACTGTCTCCTTCCAAAATGTGTGCTCTTATCTATTTTGTCTAAGCTATGTGGATACTGCTTCATGGCACACTCTATGATCCTATAAAAATATAGAAAATGCAGTGTGGATTTACTCTATTGTTAGTCTCAAGCATAGTTTGTTTGGCTCTGCCTGAAGCCTTTTCTCAGCCATAAGCTGCAGAAAAGTAAATGTGTTGCTTGGGAAAGTGCATCCGTGCGCTCCCTCCAGGCAGTTGCAAGACTTTCATGTCCTTATGATTTACATTGTATACAAATCCTGACACCCAGTTAGTTTCCTGTTGGCAAAATGAGCTTACTATATACATCAGTCTTATCTTAAATGTTTGCAAAATTCAGTCAGTCAACAAGCATTTATCGAGTGCCTGAAAAAAGCATTTCACATAAATCAATGTGCTATAAGTCAATAAGATAATCACTCAAATGTCAACAATAAAAGGGGCATTCCTCAAATGAAAGTTTTTCAGAAACATGTGCAAACTGAAAATACACACACACACACACACACACACACACACACAATGTGACCTCAAGGGCAAATTATTCTTAATGATAAAGACTTAGTAGATGCCTAGATGCCTCTATATCTCTTTGCCTGTCTGTTTTTTTCTCTATCTTCCTACCTACCAACCTACCTCTATCCTGTACTATACACACACACACACACACACACACACACACAACACATATGTGTCTAAGTAAAATATTTTCTGTGGATCAAGACATTCATTTCTTTAGGAACACTCAGCACATTGATATGACCACAGTAAGTATTATAATTAATCAAAAAACATTTGCTGAACTAGGAGGTTGCTATGATTTGGAGTCTAAAGCCAAAAGGCACTCTAACATTAGTTAGACAGAGGTGGGTATGCAGCTTCCTGAATACATTCTAGCCTTATTTAAGGGCCCTTTAAGATGGTATCCCCTTTGACTAGAGTGCTTTCTCCAACCTCTTCACAAGTGTCATTTTCTCCAAGGCACCTATCATTCCCATACAATGAATTAAATGGCCTATTTACATACTTTCATAGCACTCAGTACATGTCTCTATGTTGACACCAATTAGCATTTAAATTAGCTTGCTATTGATCTGTGTTGTCTACCAAACCATAATCTCTGTGAAGACAAGGCTGTATCTTATTTACTGGTCTGCAGTCCCCAGCCTTGAGCCTGGCTCATAGTAAAAAACAAAACAAAACAAAACAAAACAAAACAAAACAAAACAAAACAAAACAAACTTGTTATGGGAACTAGAAGCTGAAAGTTCAAATCATGTGTAAAAGCATTTGAAAAATCAGTTTTCTGCAATGTTGGAACTCTCAATGCAAGTATTATCCAGCACATTATTCCTGCTTCTCCCAGCTGATGAAACCCCTTCACTGTTACTCAGTTTGGTTCAGAATGTGGGCATCGATGTATCCCTTAAATAGAAGCATACAGATTGTATGTCTAATTCATCATGGGTAGTAATGAAAACACCAATTATGTAAGCATCGTGGCCCGGGAAGAAATAAGCTTCCCAAATCAGCAAGATTCTGTTGGACAGTATCACTGGCAGATGCATATTAACCCTCACCCTTCAGGGATTTGGGGGCCAAAGGAATCCACACTGAAATAGGCTGTGTCTGTTCCAGTCGTGATGGTCAAACTGTCTCTAATAACATCCTCTATTTTTGATTAAATAGATTGAGAATATAATCTACCACCTTGTGTTGTGCTGTGTGTGTGTATGTGTGTGTGTGTGTGTGTGTCTGGTTTCTAACTGCCAAACTTGAAATGACACAGAATGAAAAAGCTTTTTAAAGGAAGTAACATTTGAACAAGAAATTACATATAAGGCTAGTATTTTGTCCTATGCAGGAATAGGTATAAGAGTTTTCAAAGCAGAGGGAAAATGGACAAAACTATAGTAGTGTTGAGGAAAAGGGAGAAAAAATGGCTGGAGATTAAAATGAAATTGGGTTAGTATGTGGAGAATGTTGGAAGATAAGAGTTCAACCTTGACATTCAATGGCCTTGAAAGCCAAGTTAAAGAGTAAATGTTAGCAGGAAAAGACATAAAATAATTTTTAACAGGATATCTCTTTAGTAAATTAATTGTTATTTAAAAGTCAGTTAGGGCTAATGCTGTTTTCTTGATTCTTAAAGCCCATAGTGTACTCCTGACCATTCATCTTCCCTGAACACGGCCCTTGCTATTCTCTGATCCTGAAAAGTACTTAAGAAATTTCACAATAATATGTCCTCATTCAGGGCCAGGCTAAAGAGCTACCTCATTAATAAAACAATTCAAATTCTCACTTATTAAATACCGCCTAGCATTCTTTATATCTCAAGTTTCTGAAATGTATCATACCTTGGAGTTAGTTTTGTTTATATCTGTCTTTCATACTAAACTGCAAACCCTGTCATCATAGAAGACATTTCTGATTTCTAACAACAAAAACAATGAAAATAAAAATTGCTAATAAGCACACAATACTTTTTGCGTGATAGGCATATCACTAAGCACATTAAAATGATTCACTTATGCAATAATTTGAGATAATGAAAATGCAACATAGAGACACACAAGGTTATATACTTTGTATGAGCCAAAATTATCAACCAAAAATTCCAGATTTGGAGTCCTAGCTCTTAAACATAAGCAATTCTGTTTCTTTACTGAAATCAAGGATGGCATTTGTATATGTTATAATTAAATAGCATCAACAGCAATAACATACTGTATTTACCCACAGTATTAACTTCAAACATATGATCAATTAATTTATTAAATAAACAAACAAATATTTATTAAGGTATGTTATATTTGTAGTACTTATATTCTATTTTCTCAGGAGTCAGTAGTAAACTAGAATCTCTGTTGTCATAGACCTTACAAATTTGAGACATTATATAGATACAAAAATGCTACTTATAAATCAACTTTTACTAATTTACAGTAGGTATCAAGATCCAAATTATGTCATCACTCATAATTTAAATGACAAATGTAAATCTTAAACAGTGCTGATTATTTTAGTGAATTCATATATCTTTTTGGACTTTTTATTGGTAGGTGGCATTATAAAAAACACATTTCAGTAAAAGTTATATGGTTGGAAAATTCTAGCAAATTACTTTAGACAATGATTTTCTTGTTCATCAGGGTTTATATATCAGAGAGAATATCCAAATGACTTAGAAATTCTTACATTGCAAGAGGGAATAATTTTAGACCCAGGAGAAAACCTTTGATACAACAATTCTTGACATTTGAATTCATCATGTTATAATGGGTTGGGAAATAGATGCTTACCTATAAAAGTTAAATGTACTCTTTCATCCATATGAGGTATTTGAATCACATATGTCAGTCAGTTTCTCATGTTTCCAGTTTAGTATCCCAAATGAGACATCACTTTTCTCATGATTCAACATATAGATTTATATATTCCTTATGAATTCCTTAATGAAGTAGTAAATGAAATACAGAAATACTGGTACTAAAATTGGTTGTTCGTATGAGAGGTAAAAGGCAAAGGAAGTAAGACCCCAGACTGCTTCTGTGGACCCAGAAAATGGCTATACAATTTTACCAACATGGATAATTAACAACTAGTTCTTCCCAGACTAAATTTCAAGAGGTCCTTATAGCATTTTTCTGCAGTCTCCTATATTATGGTTCTCTCTATTATTACTGCCAATCATAGAGTCCCTAGTTAAAATAACAAACACATGTGTTGAATATTTTCAAGAAAGATGTCTCAACATGTCTCATATACTTTATTTCAAAATACCAGTAATATGCAGATATATTAAATAACCAAACATATCATCAGATGCCCTGGCATTCCACTTCATAGACAGCATATTCACATAAAAATATCCATGTTTGTATATATAACCTAGTCTTTTAATTTGAAACTGCTGTATTGTTTATTCAATGATTTAATTTCTTTCTTTACTCCTTTTATTCATTCTGTTGTTTTTCTAGGTTTCCACTGCTCATTAAAAAAAAATCTCAGAATTATTTTATTTTAGCATGTTCTCAACTGATACTTAGAATGTAGGTTATAATTTCTCCACATTATCATATTTGCCTGTGATATCAGATAGCATTGTCTCATTTACAAAATGAATATTTAAAAGAAAATCTATGGGAACAAATCAACTTTATTATAAAATGGTGACAAGCAGTAAGTTTTATAGAATAAAAAGTATGTATATAGGCTCCTATAATAATATTTTCTTTTGTAATCTAAAAGATAATTAAAAATATATTGCTAAGATACCAACAAGAAAAACATAAAGACATCAATATAAATTCAATTTCTAAGTCGTAACTGGATAAAGAAGATGTGGTCCATATACACAATGGAATATTACTTGGCCATAAGAAAAGATGAAATACAACAATTGGATGGATCTTGAGATCATCATGCTAAGCAAAATAAATCAGACAGGAAAAGCCAAGAACCCTACGACTACACTCATATGTGGAATATAAAACTGAAAGCAACAATGGGACAAGACAAACCAAATAAAGAAACAAAAACTCACGGACACAGACAATAATTTAGTGGTTACCAGAGGGTAAGGGAGGAGGAAGGTGGTGGCAGGGAGGAAGGAGAGTGGGTCAAACACACGGTGATGGAGGGAGAACTGACTCTGGCTGGGGAGCACACAGTGCAACATATAGATGATGTAATGTAGAACTGTACAATGGAAACATATAATTAACTAACCAATGTCACCTCAACAAATTTAATAATAAAATTTTTAAAAATTATATGTAATTTTATACCTAATGACTCTCCCAAAATATTTTGCATTATTCAATGAAGTAATAGAGACATGCAAATACCAACAATTCCTCTTAAATAACCCATCTAATTTATTAGGTACTTAAGTTAGAATAAAATTCTTCCTGTTGTACTGCTTCTCAGCTAAATTACATAGATATATAAGAAGTATAGATTCATAGAACATCTGTATTATTTATTAGGTAAGAAACTAGACTTCCATTGGTTTGTGATAAAACCTGTGACTTTGCAATTATGATATTTCAACTTGAGTGCTATGTAAATAACAACCAAAATGATATCTGTTATTAAAATTAAGCCAACTTTCATAAAACATAGTTCAAAATTAACTGCCAGATAAAAATAAACTTGATTATTAAAATATGCACGCTACAATATTGGGAAACCTATCATTTTCTGACAAAAGTTTATTACTTTGATGAATGAATGAAACTAAATACTTCATCCTTTTCAACTCATAGAATAAGAATAACTAATTACTTTTCATCTTTCTAAGACATATATGAGAGCAAATTTCAGAGATGTTCCATATTTTTCATCAAGTGCTAGGAATTAAAAATATATAATATCTAAGCAAATTAAATTGTTCATAGAAATTAGCAATCCATAGTTCCTCTTAAGTTAGTCTTCCTATTTTTCTTCCCTTTATTCAAATGGACACTTGTTTTCTTCTAAAGTGTAATTCATGACATCACAAACATCGGATGTTCTCCAAATCATTTAATTCACTTACCTTTTGCAAATTGGACTATTTCACCTTTTATGTTGTTCAGTGAGGGAATAAAAGATAAAACATTCCTCTAGGCACTTCATCAGCACAAACAGAATAGAATATTCCAATACCCTTAAGTCATAGTTCTTGTTTCTGGCTTTGAAGACCATGGTGCTAGAATATCTACTTTTAAAAAATGCATCATATTAAGAAACGTGGTGTCACTTACCAGTCAGTTTACATCTCAGCACCCATCTCCGAACAAAGTTGACACTAAAGGAACAAAAAGAAAAATGAAATTATAAAAGTAAAAATATAAAAACTGAGTATTTCATAGTAAACATCAAAATCATATTGTTGAAGTGACATTAACACTGCTACTATTTAAATGCACGGTATTTAGTCAAAATGCAATCGGTGATGATAATGACCATAGATTCTCCATAAATGAGTAAATTTGTACAAACTGATCTTAAAAATTTATGGCAAGAAAGTAAATTCAGTAAATTCCTTAAAGGTATCAATTAGGGTTAACGTGCATTAAGGATAAAAATAGTTTCAGTTACAGTCTATGCCTACTTAGTTGTCTAAACAGATGTGATAAAAATAGAGATGGCATATTTATTGCAGCCTTTTCTATAATATGGTATTGGCAAACTTCTTTAAAGAGACAGTAAATATTTCAGGGTTTATAGACAAGAAATCTATTTCTCAACTACTCTATGTAAATGAATAAGTATGGCTATACTCCAATTAAACTTTATTGACAAAATTGGCCAGCTGGCAAGGATTTGGCCCTGAACACAGTCTGCTGACTCCTGATTAACATACAGAGTTCCAACTCAGAAACATCAATCCTAACACGTGGCAGACAATAAAGTATAGAAAATCACAGGGACTGAATAATTAGTGCCCTTACCTTCAGGATGAGCTATGCAATTTAACATCACCCTATAATAACCTATGGCATGCTCAGCTCCAGAAATATGATATATGAAACTCAAAGAGACTAATTATTTTTAATATTTAGTAAAAGTAATAAATAGTAAAAGTATTAAATAGTAAATATTAAAAATACAGTGGGTGCCAAATATGTATCCACATTTTAGGAGAGGAAAAAGCTATTAAAATTGTAATAATATACACCAATAACAAAGATGAATGTAAGTGACGTCTGACTTCTGCAATTACAAGAGGTGCTTGAAGTGCCATCAGCATCCAGACTCTTCTGATTATGGGAAACTACTGCTTGAGCAACAATGACCCAAGTGACCACTTGTATTACTATGCATGCTGTTTCAATTTCTTCCTGAAGTACCACCAGTGTAGCCAGTTTTCTACAGTCCACCATATCCTTTATGGTCCTTCAGAGGTAGAAGTCAGGGGGTGTTAAGTCAGGAGAATGTGGGGGAAACTCAACCTTACCTCTTTACCCTCTCCATTGTCCTGGTGTATGGTCTTGTGCTCCTTGAATGACAACCATGCTTCTACCATTTTCTTTGACTGTCCTGCCTGTTGTGTGGTGACACTAGCATTCATTTGATTATCGCCATCTTTTGAGTGAATGTCATACTACACGTTGTTACCATAATTCAATTCAACTTTAAAAAGTCATACATAGATAACATCGCTTAAAATGTGTATATATGTTTTTGGTACTCCCGTATATTGTACACATAAGGTAGATATCTAAAAATGTGATAGTTCATAGGAAATTTCATATTTTAAATGAAGGAAAACAATTATGTGTTAATGTTTATTCATATTTTTAAAAAATTAGGTTAAGTGACAGCAAGATTCCTGGGACCTTACTTTTACTTATAGATCAGCAATCTCAAACACTAAATGAGAAAAAAAAACAATAGATTGGAATTAACTAGAGAGAACCATCAGGCCAGATTTATAATCCTTGGAAAATGGCTTGAAAAGATGAATCTATAAACTACTGCTCCACAAAGGGGCTGACGTCAGCCTGGAAGGCAGCAGTGAGAGGCTTTCTCAAACAGTTTTAGTGTTTGATCATTAGCTAACAAATATATAAAGTTGCTAGAAACAAGGAGACTGAATTGCCAACACATGTAGCTCTTCAGAAAGATATTAATTTTACTCTTTTTGGCAATATGGGATCAACTCAAAACTGAGAAACAAATTATGCAGAAGAGAAACAATTATATTTGTGACAGAAGGGGTTAGTAGCAAGAATTCTTGCCACTATTTCACATTTATAACAATTACTTATTCAATTTTGAATTTTTGAAAGTGGTTCTGTGTGGTAGACCTAAAATGCATTTCAATATTTAGGAAACAGCTACCCTCACCCACACACCTGTATACCCACTCTAAGTGGGCATTTTCATGTTAAATGACTGGCTTGTCCTTTATGCTCAGAGAATAGCTCTACATGTCAGAGCAAAGAAGTATTAAGGAAGCACCTTTAACAAACATAAATAATGAATTTCTTCTTCTCTTTTCTCTCCTAGTTATGGGATCATTGTATCCCCTCAAAATTCATATGTTGGAGTCCCTCAGAATGTATTTAGAGATAGGGCCTTTGTAGAAGTAATTAAGGTTAAATGAGGTTATTAGAGTGGGCCTTGTTCTGCTATGACTAGTATCATTATAAGAAGAAAAAATTCAGAGATAGACATGAGTACACGCAAAGGAAAGACTATATAAAGACTCAGGGCCACTACAGTCATCCAGAAGCCCAGGAGAGAGGCCTCAGAAGAAATCAATCCTGCCAACATTTTGATCTCAGACTTCTTCCCTAAGAACTCTGAGAAAATAAATTTCTGTTTAAGCCAGCCAGCCTGTGGTACTTTGTTATGGCAGCCTTAGCAAACTAATATACTCCTTTTCTCCCATACCCACCTATATTACCAATCAAGGAATGGCAGCAGCAAAACAGACTTTCTCTGCTGCCTGGAATCTAGCTGAAAGTCTCCTTACCCCCACCTCCACCAGCTACAGTGACTGCTGACAACTAGAGAAGTAATTCTGTCACATGCTAAGAGTGAAGCAAGATCAAATGGCTGCAGGTGGAGAGGGGAGGGAGGAAGGCTCATTGTGAATGGCAGTTCTCCATTTTGAGAGAAGCCATAAATGATTCCAGAATATGTCATTGGAATCCATATGGTCAAAACTACACATTGGCCATCTTTTGGTACATTCCCAGTTCCTGGCTACACTCCAGAGGCCAGATGTTGGAATCCGAATGAACCATGAAACTGTCAAAAATGAAAGTTGTTTCGTGAGACCTTGACAGTCTGCTCATCATTTCAGAGAAAAGGAAGGCTGTTAAATATTAATTTTGTCAGTCACAAAGGTAATGATTTTGAGGTCCTGCATCATTACAAAATCACTTTGGTCTTTTTTCAAAGTTTATTCACTGTGAAAACCCTGATCAGTGGGCAGTTCATTCATTCATTCATTCAACAAATGTTCACAGACTGCCTGCTATGCTCCACTGCTGCTTAGGATACAGCAGTGGACACACAGACTAAACCTAACTCTTTTAGTTTATATTCTAACACTGGGTGATGGACAGTAAACCATAATCATAACAGGTAATTACATTACAAAATATATTATAAGATTAAAAGTGTTAGGCAGAAAAGAAAAAGTATAGTAGCAGCATAAAGGGATTGGAGATTGCAGGGTGGAAGATGGCATGGGACATAGAAGGAGGCAGTTTGCAATTTTAAATTGGGTGTTCAAGACAGTCTTGGTGACATTTGAGCAAACAATTAAAAGAGATCAGGGAGGTAAACAGATGGCTGTTCAGTACAGGCTGATCTAGACAAGAAATTTCAGTACAAAGGCCAGGGCTTTTAGCACAGGAGCCTCTCTGATTTTTTGAGAAATAGCAAGGCAACCAGTGTGACTAGGGTAGAGTGGATGAAGGAGACAGGAGTTGGAGATGGAGCCAAACAAAGAAAGGCAAAGCAGAGAAAATCTGGTTAGGAAAGCCTTGACCTTGCAAATTATTGAGAAGAAATTGGATTTTACTTCTAGTACAATGGGAAGCCAGCCATTGAAGATGTTGCCTTCCAGCCGCAGACCTGTCTGTCCCCACATGCATTCCCCATGACATCCTAAGGCAGAAGCTAAACATGGAGACATAGAATATCTAGGCATAGAATATCTAGGAGACAGAACTGACCCTCTCTCAGGGGTACTGTTACTCCCTCACTCGCACACCTCACATCACCCTGTATGGCCCCGGAGGATGGCTGGTTAGTCAATGATGGGTAAGATTCCCCAAGGGAGGAACAACCTAAGACAGGCACAGTCGCACAGGGGCCATCAGGAGAGAGCTTGGGCTCTACAGAGGTGAGGCACAGCCCCTCACCCTCCCTGAGGTTTATCTCCTGCCCCCTGGCTGCCTTGTGTCCCACACTGCTCCAGTGATGACCTGATAGAGCAGTATTGGTCATGCTTCCTTAGAGGTGACTTGGATACCTCCAGGGGTGGTTTCGATGTATGGAGTCCTTGGGGCTACATGTTCTCATAGAGACACAATGCATGTTGGAGCACAATGGCGACTTCCGGAAAAAGCCGTTTGCTAGGGAATGTAACTCACAGACCATGGAAAAACCAGTTTCATTTCCTTGTGTGTCCATCAGTAAAAGCTATGCATTGGCTCAATTCTGGGCTCTCTCAGTCCTCGAGGCTGGAGTCTCTTGACTCCGCTTGAACTATATTTTTGGCTACTGTCTTTCATCACTTTGCGATGCCCTTCTCGTGTTCCCACTGCTCATGTCATGCTGGACATGACAGCAGGGTTTTGAGTTTTTATTAAAAGGATCACTCTGGCTGCTCTATTAAGCATAGACACGGTTTTAGGCAAGATGTAAGCAGGGAGATGAGTTAGAAAGTTATTGCAGTTATCCTGATGAAAAATGGTGGTGGCCTGGACTATGGTAGTAGTGATGGAAATGGTGAGAAATGACTGATTATTGATTAATGGTGAGAAATGACTGATTACTTTAAACATTTTAGAGACTGGAAGATATCCTGGCATCTTAGATACGGTGGCTGAGAGAAATAGGAGAAAACAATCTGTTATGTTAGCACGTGAACTCTCTTCACTTAGATTTCCCTTTTGTAAGATAGATGTGTGTATAGCATGATAGAAAAGAACCTTTGAAAAAAGGCAAATCTGGGGTTAATTCTGGTGCTACTATGCCCTAGGCATCTCCTTTGACAAACACTACTGTGGTCAAAAGCTCAGGTCTGAAGTCTGTGATCCCTGATATAAATGTCGGCTTTCCCTTTCTGAATAACTTAGAACAATCTTTTTTGACGCTCTCATCCTCAGAATCATCATTAGATATTTGGGATAACAAACAAGTTATAGATAGACAGCAAAGTGTGGGAAAGAAAAAGAAAGTATGACATCTGTTAAGGCATATTAAGTAGTATCAGCTCAGTGACAAACAGCAGGTGTGGTAGACTGAATTAATAGCTCCAATTCTTCCTTCCTTCCTTCAGCTAAGCCCTTTGCAATGCAATTTTGCAGTGTTCTTCCTAAAAAGTATGAGTATATTCTGTTACTTTGAGCTGAGCTCTGCAACTTACTTTAGTCCATAGAATAAGGTAGAAGTGACTGACAATTCTAAGCCTAGCCCTTAAATGGCCTTGGGTATTTCTGCTTTTCAACTTGTATGGCTTTCCTAGGCTTGGATTGCCTAGAAGATGACAGCTGCATTGGAGAGAGCCATTTCCGCTGACCCTTCCATGTGGACCTGGAAGCAGAGATGTTCAGATGATCCCAGAGGAACCCCAGCCAACTGCAAGACATGTGAGAACAGTTGCTGTTTTAAGTAATTGAGCTTGAGGATGCTTTGTCGCACAGCAATTGTTCAGTGATACAGCAGGCATTAAATATTCCTACTGTATTTGTTAGAAGGTCGATTAAAACAGAACAAGAAAACAAATAACCTTTACCGAGCCACCTCCCCACAAATAACAAACAAACCTATGTCAATTGGATCACCTCCCTCTTCTTTATAGCTATTCATGCCTTAATGCTGAAAATAGATTGGGACTTAAGACACAGGTCAAATTCGATAAAACTGAATACCAAATTTTATATTAAGCCACCCCAAGAATTACTTAACTGCTCCCTCTTTAAGTTACAGAGTCCCTTAAAGCATTTGGGAAGTGCTAGAAACTTTAAATCAGATTGTGAACAAGAGCCATTGAGTTCAAGCAATATCCTTGACGATATCAGAGCACTCTCTCTTATCCATTGTAAATATAGTAGGAAAATGAGCTGCTTTAAGTTAATGCTTTTCAAATGAAATACACCAAAAAAGAAAAAAATTCTATAGTGTACATGTGTGCGCGGCCAGAGTTATATCGCTGTCACTGACACTACTATGCCACAGGGTTTGGCATAAGTGACACTGGACCCTGTACGTGTCTCGCACGAGATGGACAGCAATTTGAAACATTTCACCTGAAATGTCAGCTAAAGTGTGCTTCAGTGTGATATTGTTATGCTGCAGAATTATATGCTTAAGATATTGTAATAAAAAATTTAGTATAGATTAACAGCTCCTAAAAGGGGGCATTATTTGTGCCAGACCCTGTATTTTTAAATAATTTTAATAATATGTATAGAGACAGTCTATTCTCATTATTTGTGAATTTTATACTCACAAATTTCTGTATGAGCTGAAATATATTTGCAACCTCAATATCGATATCTGTGACATTTTTGCTGTCCTTTGTAGATATGTGCGGAGTGGCAAAAATTTTGAGTCACCTGGCGTGCATGTTCCCAGATGATGTGGAATAAGGTGACGTTCTGCCTTCTCCGTCAGCACTCCTACTGGAAACAAACGTGTCCTTTTAAGGTCTATTCAGTACCATGATTTTCTCATTTTTGTGTTTTTTATTAGTGATTTCACTCTTTAAAATGACCCCCGAGTGTAGTGCTCAAGTGCTATGAAGTATTCTAAGTGCTAGAAGGCTGTGATGACCCTTATGCAGAAAACGCAGGTTGGATAAGCTTTGTTCAGGCATGAGGTGAAGTGTTATTGGCTGTGACGTCAATGTTAATGAATCAACAACATACAATAAAGAAGATGTTTCACATATAAAACAAGGTTATATAGTGCTTATTTGACTAAAATGTGATCATTTGACTGAAACACACCCCTAGGGGCAGTGTTCAATATTTGACAATGTATTATTTGTGGCAACTTTATAGAAAGAAGTACTGCAAATAATAGGAATTGATGGTGTGTATGTATATCTGTGTATTTGTGTGCATACATACACCACTATAGCTCTATTCAGCACACATGTCTTTTAGAACAGCACTTTGCCTATACCCCGTAATAATTCTAATCACCCAACAATTCTTTAGAGAAAGAAGCCACTACTTTTGGTAAGGCAAGCCTAGGACCTTTTCTAAGAAGATGATGATGGACTATGCTCCTAATTGTATTAGTCATTCATTCCTTCATGTTTTTATACTTCTCAGGTTGTAATATTTAAATGAATGAGATCATTACCATCTGATTCAGTAGAGAAAAAAGAAACTGAATGAATATCTGCCCCCAAACTCATAAAGCAGCCCTTTAAAAAGAGTATTTCTATGTCAAACACTTCATTAAAATAAGAGTTATGGAAAGATTTAATAAGAAGCATCAAGAACAACTGTTTACCCCTCAAGTAATCATTTACTCATTGAATTTCCCTTTCTTTTTTGAGCTCACAATATATTCTATATAACCTCATTATTGTATTTAGACTCGATTGAAATGATCATTTTACCTTTCTTTTGCCTTTGTTCTCTCCTCAACCTCTATCCCAGTGTCTGCCTCATAAGTCCAGGCACACAGTGGACTATAACTATGGAGCATATAGTGTCACCACACTATACTGGGGCTTCACATAAATTTTATATGTATGTGTACGTATGCACATAATTGTAATATTTAAAATGTTGTATTTATTTCAATATAAACTACCCAAACCAAATATTTTTTCATACTCAAGAATTTTTTAAAATGTTAACTCTTCACCTCAATTTTAGTTAAGGCCAGCTGCTGGAGGAGGTCCTTGAAAGGACATGACTTTCTGTTGAGTCATGACCTGGACTTGGACGACTGGAAGCTCCTCATCCCTGCCCCATCTTTGGAATGTACATTTTGCCCACCATTCCCATAGCCAGAGCCATCTCAAAGACACAACTCTGACAAAGTAATGTGCTGCTGAGACTACCTGGACTGCATCTCTGATTTGAACCCTGTTAAGGCCTCTATATAAACTTTTAAGATTCTGGTGGGTGGGTGCAGAGATCTAATCATCTTTTGGCCATCAAGGACAAGCCCCAGAATATAAATTCCCTTGCCTATTAAGACCGTCACCTTCAAATAATCTGAAGTGGTCTGCCTCTTTCTTTGATCTCTCCTTGTCCTCCATGTGTGGGAGCCAATTTGCAAACCAACACCAATGTAATGGAAAGAGCATGGTCTTTGTTAAAATAGGGGTTTACATTCTTCTTCTGCCATGTATTAACTAGAACATGCAAAATCTTACAAAATGTCTTTAGTCTTCAGCTTCTTCATATGGGTGGTGGAATAACATGGTTCACTAGATAGCTATGAGGATCGTGTTAAATGTTACATGTGAAAATGCCTGGCATATAGTATCCACATTATACAGGTTAGGTTTTTTTCCATCTAAAATCTTACTTATGGGCATATCTTCAAATAGTTCAATGATAGATGTACTTCCTAAAGAGATTATTGTTTTACTTTTCAGAAATGTAGGAATCTGGATGCAGCTGGAGGGCTTTGTATTAACAAAAATAAAGTCTCTGCTATAGGCAATAATTTTAATGTTAATTAACTCCATCTGGAAGGAAAAGCAGGTGTTGAAATTGATCACTTAAGTACAGAAAGCAAAGGCTGTTTACTAAACTCGCCTTAAATTAATTTGGCTGAGCTTGTGGTTAAATTGCTTTCAAGTCACTTTTCTATAAATGCCTTATATACCAAATGCTGAAATTGAAAAAAGAAGTAGACCAAGCAGATTTTAATGAAATGTAACAAATGGGACTGAAAGGTCACATAAAAATAAAAATTACATTTTAAAAACGAAAAAAAAAATGCAACAGTTAGATTTGCTTCAAGAGCAGGTGGAATTTGAGTAAAACCCTCAGGCATTTCTCATGTGTTGTTCACAAATCACCTAAATCAAATTAAAGTGGGTGCACTAGAAAAGGTAGAATCCTGGGCTCTCTGCCAGACTTATTGGAGTCAGATGTGCCAGCAAAGCCTAGAAATCTGCATTTAACAACCACTTAGGTGATTTTTATTCTCACTAAAACTTAAGAATCATTGTCTTAAGTATGGAGAAACACCAAATCACATGCTAGTATAAAAGATTCTAGAAAGGTGACAAAATAGAATAATGGTTTTCTGAGAAGGTAAAAGAGAACAGAGTACCTTAGAAGATATTAGTAAGAATCTGGATGCCAAAAGTCAAATCTATATTTACCATTTTGGAAAATTCTGATATAACAATTGCGTTCATTTAATTTCTTTGCTTCTTGTCATTATCTAACTTTCCAGTCAAAAGTCCATGTTCCTTAAGCTCCTTTCCAAGGCCTTTTGTGATCTGATTTGATTGTTCATTTCACTCTACAATGTAGTCCCTACACCAGCAGCATCAGTGTCACCTAGACTTACAGATCAGAAACTCTAGGGTTACAGCCCAACAATCTATGTTCTAGGAAGGCCTCCAGGTAATTCTGAGTCACATCAAGTTCGGAAACTATGCATCCTTCAGGGTTTGCCCTGATTCATCAAGTTTTTGTCAACTACGAGGAAGGAACAAGGCATTAGGGATGAGACTGTAATGTAGAAAACATAACTGGGTTTCCTGTTTTCCTGTCAGATAGACAAGAGATTGTGAGAGACAACATGGATGAACCTTGGGATCATCATAATAAGTGAAATAAGCCAGGCAGAAAAAAACAAGAACCATATGACTTCACTCACATGTGGAATATAAAACTGAAGGGAACAAAGAAAAAAATCATGAACACAGTCAATAGCTTAGTGGTTACCTAAGGGGAAGGGGGAAGGCGGAGGGGAGGAGGGAGATGGCATCAAATATATGGTGATGGGGGAGTTCCCTGGAGGTGTAGTGGCTAAGGCTTTGGCGCTGTCAATGCTGCGGCTTGGGTTTGATTCACAGCCAGGGAATTACCCACATTTAAAAAAAAAAAATACATATATATATACACACACACACACACACACATACACATGGTGATGGAAGAACTGACCCTGGGTGGTGAGCACACAATGCAACACAGACGACGCACTGTAGAATTGTACACCTGGAACCTATGTAATTTTTACTAACCAATGTCACCCTAATAAATTTAACAATAAAAAACTTGGAGACATTAAATAAAAAAGAGAAGAAAAGAGATTGCTAGAGCTTTCTGTCTCTAACAGTGAAGGATCTGACATTTATTGAATATTTACTACATGTCAATTACTCTTTTGAGTGTTTTACATTTGTTACTTAATTAATCCTCACTATAATCTAAGGATATATGTTTGATTATTATCATCATGTTACATGATACTGAGGCACAGAGAAGTTAAGCAACAATGCCAAAGCTACATAGCAGCTAATGGATAGAATCAGAAATTGAACTCAGACAGTCTGTCTCTAGAGCTCATGTTCTTTACTGTTCTACAAACTGCTGTCATAAAACATCAGCAATTCTCAAACACCACCCAGAGAATTCTTAGCCTTGATTAAGACAAAGACAATGGTCAAACTGCCAAAAGAGTAGAGTTGACTAGCCCTGAATATTTCTAAGGTCAAAAGTAAAGATATTTTGACACTAGTGTAACTTTATTCCCAACATCCTGCCTTTTTGCCACCTCAAAGCCTGCTTATCCTTAATTTCTATTAAAATATCACTTTATTAGAAAAGACTTTTATCTGTGTAAACTTGAAGCCAAGTGTATTAGAGCCTAGGTTTCTTCAAGTATAGACTGGAGATGTGTAGAGAAATACTATGAAATAAAATTATATATGTGAAAATATATTTTAAACTTTAAAACATTAAAAATTTTCGTATAAAGTGTGTCATAGTATTTTTTATACTCGGGATTTATTTATTGGAGAGAGCACCCTTTAACTGACGTATCATACCCCAATTATCCCTGTCACAATAGTCTGATTGCACAGTACTTTTGTTTTATCAAATCATTCTCATATCTCAACCCTCACCCTCTACCCCGCAATATTTTTTCACACTTTATTTTTTTTAATCATAAGATTAACCTTAGGTGCTTTAAAAAAAAAAAAAAGCATATTCTTTAGTGTCCCCTAGAAATCTAAATTACTTAGGTCTGACATGGAATCCACGACACTATATATTTTAAAAATATATATCCCAAGTGATCGTTACGATGAACTGGGTGGGGATACTATAGTAAATATTAAAATTTTTCTGAATTAAAACCAAAGTGACTTGTGTATGTCACTGCCTCAAGCCAGAAATGACCCAACACCCATTCCTTCATTTATTGGTCAAGACTGTCAGGTAGTCCAGTCAGAATGAAAAGTGCTTGGAAATGTAGTGACAAATGGAGTGTTTTGCTTTACTATCTCTGCCTCAGTCTATTTTAAGTTCAATGAGCACTCTAAATCAACAATCATCCATCTTTAAGGAATTTAAAGCAACCCAGCAATTTGGGAAGAAGGGAAGCTCTAACAGAATCATGCTCTCAACCCAAGACGTTAAAATTTGCTTAATGACTGTAGTAGAGTAAATCATTAAATTACAAAGAGTATGCATTAGAGAGCTAAATTGTGTAATTCATGTTTTGATTCCAAAAAGTAAGGCAGAGAGCTTCATGAAAGAAATTGGATAAATTAGGACCATAAGATTTGGAATAACTTTGGGACTATACAGGTATATTTGAAACTTTATTTGAAGGAATCACTATGAGAAAAAACACAAACAATGCTTGTGTAATAACACATAGGATAAATCATGAAATTGAGGACATGACTTAGGAAAATAGACTATGATTCAGAGGAAGGAAAGAAAAAAACTGTATTTTTAAGAACTGTAAATATGTAAGGATTCTGCTAATGCTTTACCTGTGTTATCTCTAGTTATATCATCACCAAAAACCATTACAAGCAAGCATTATTCCCATTCTACAGATGAAGTCAGAAATGTGAAGTAACTTGTCTAATATAATATAATTTGTAAAGAGCAAAACTAAAATTCAGACTGTGACTGTGGGCACAATGTTGTGTATGGGAATGTGTACATATTTCTCATTATATTAAATGATGCTATGCTAACCTAGAATTTCCTTCACTAAAATCCTGCCTTTATAAAAGAGTAAGAATACTTCTATGACACTATATTATACTTCTATGACTATAGTCATTTTTAATAAAGTCATAATCTATTCATAGCCATACTCAGTGAGCCTGTGATAACTTTATGTATAACATTTCTGTACTACAAGGCATGGACGTATGAAACAAATAGTCAAGATCATTGAGGCATATTCCTTTGAACAATCCTCCTCTGCCTTTTCCTACTAAAATGCACAAAAGTTGGCAGCTAATTAGCAGCTCATTAGCAACATTGATAAACCATATAACAAAAACAAATGCTGTGCTAACGTAAGGGACAGAGTTTCCCAATGAATATGAAATAGAATATAGAATAAAAGCAAATTGCTGAAACTTCTTATAGATTTCTAAATGATCCTTACTGTTTTTTATGTTTCTTATTTCATACATTCAAATATTTATTAATCACCATCTTTAAGGTGGTAGTTTTGGGGATGAAAAATACAATTTTTACCTTCAAGAAACTCAAGATACAGCAAGATGATTAAGAAATTTATACGTTTTCTTTTTGTGAACAATCTTCATGAAGCCAGAATGTAATCTTTTTAGGTCAAAGTTGCCATTGTGTTGATGTATTCACACATACATATGACCACATATTTGCTGGTAGACTGCTGTTAAAGTAGGCATGATATCTATGGGTAGGAAACTACAAAAAAATTTTGATGTGCATAAAAATTGGATGTCATAGATTGACTTGAAGTGTTTTGAATGACCAGACTTAGTATGCATGCAAATCTGAACTTCTATTTTTCAAATTAAGAGCATTAACTTACTCTTTATTTCTATTAAAATAAGATTCTAACTCCTTAAAACGGTACACAAGGTCCTGACCGATATTTTCACTCCTCCTATGTTCTACCCTAAACTATCGGTGGGTCTCAGAATGTGCCACACTATGTGTCACACTTGTTATTCCCTTTACCTTGGGTGACCTTCATTCACCTTTACAATTTCTTCTCACATTTCAAGATGCAGGTAACATCATAAAATATAGAAAACTTGTCTTAAACTCAACACAGATTTGCCACCCTTCCTATCTACCTACACTGAACACATCACAGCGTGTAAAAGATATCTTGTTCGTCTTCTGTTGTACTCTATGGCTTTTGGGCTTCTTGAGAGCAGAGGTTGCAACTTTTCATTTCTGTATCTTTGGTGGCTAATATTGAGCAGGGACATACTATGAACTTAATAAATATTTGAATGATTAAGTGAATCAATAAGTGTGTGTTATTCCAATTTGAATCTATAATGAGAATGTATGAATCCTTGATTGGTAAGTATCAAGGTCATAGAAGACTGCTTTAAGCTATAGACAGGGTTATAAGAATAATATGCATATAAACGTTATCTTAAAAAGACAAATCCACCTAGTCTAATAAAGTAATTAAGTAAATCATCTTATTAAACAAAACTTTAAAGAAATAAATTAGATTTATTGGTTTCTTTCCATACAATTTGTACTTGTTATAATCATAGCTTAGTAATATGAATGTATCTAGGAGACATAACTAGAACTATATAATATTTAAAATTCTCTTCTTCAACAGATAGCAGCTATTAACATTATGATTTTTCTTTACAATCTGCCTTTACAAAAGACCTAACACTAAAAGGAGTACACCACCTCCCGCTGAACTTTCTTAAGTACAAACAAAGGAAAAAATAAAAAAAATAAAAAAAAAACCTACATCACACAGCTAGAACATGAATGCAACTTAACAATTAAGCCTAACATAATTGTAAAGCAAAGAATTTGAGCCATGAAAATGAGAGATGACTTATGAATAGTCAACTTGAGTACCACAATGAGAAAATGGTACTTTTACCATCTACTTTAGTGTTCCATCCACTAAGTCTCCTTTTAATTTCCTTTATCTTGAGAGTGATTTTCTTCCCAGAACCGGTAGGTACGTACCTGTGACTATAAGATTTAGGCCAATTGATATAAAAGCAATTATTGTACATCTAATATAAAATGGAAATTAGCAGCCTTTGACACATCTTTCAAGTTCAAATTCAACTTTTTACTATTATTTTATGATATATAAAAAGCCAAAGAAAACATTGACAACTATTGACAAAATGAGTAAATAGATGGAATGAATTAGATTGTGTGGTTGGTGGTGGTCAACTTGTACTTCGCCTTGTGAAAGTGATTAACTCCTCTTGCAGAAGGAAGAAAGATACTTTATTTTAGTATTCCATTAGCTTAGAGACTTGAGGTTTATGAAAATAAGAAAACTGTTGGTGATTGTGGTTGTCATGTTCTGAGTGACAGAAAAGGAAACAGTAGGGAATGAAAGATGATTCCAGCTTATTCTAGCAGAGTGACACCAGATGAATTTCTATGGTAGTTGCATATAGCTAATTGCCTTCCAGATGCTAAACTGGGTTCCATAAGAATTAAAACATATAAGATTGAAGAGCAATCCTCAGACCCTATCTGTTGGGAAATTTGAAGTCTATGTATCTCTATCATTGGCTTTAATTGAGAGAAAAGATGAATAAACACATTTAGAATGAATTTTAAAAATTAAAATGGTGTGTAGGCTAAGAAAATCAATATAAACTTTAAGAAGAACAGGCATTTTCAATAAAAGGAAGAATTACATTAAATTTTTGAAACCAAAGATGAAAAAGAGGTGGAAAGGAAAGGACAATAATTTTCTGCTTTACAAAAGCCCCTAGAAAAAGAGTCAACAGCAGCAAACTTATTTGGAAGAGAGTGCAGGAAATATAAAATTACATTACTAGTGTCAGGAAAGCCAACATAAAGCTAAAGGACATACAGGCAATAATGCAAAGAACTGAGGATCTCCTTAGGATGAGTAAAGAAAACTATAATAGACACAGAAGATAGAATAAAATATTTAATGTTGAAATATTAGAATTTCAGGAGAAATAAAAAAATTATGATATAATTAACAGTGATAATATTGGAGCAATTTCTCAGGACGTAAAAATATGAATGTCTTCAAAATGTTCAGGCAAAAATGAAATAGAAATGTTCCTTAACAGGACAGCATGACCAATGGCTAGACATGGCTCTCTTGGGCGGAACCCCAAGTAGCCTCCTCGACCCAGTCAATAGTTATGTGGTGCTACTGTGTGTCAGGTGGCTCTAGTGCCAGGCCTATCTGGAGCTCCCAAATACCTGCAGACTCCCCATTACAAAGCTTAGGCAGGGCAAGGTTCTTGGGAAGGAGTACCATCCCAGCACCATCAAAAGCAAGCACAAGCATGGATGAATCAAGCACTTGAGCACACTGACCGGAGTCCAGGTCCTCCTTAGCCACATGCTCAAGGGTCACCAATACTGAGCCATTGAGCCTTGACATTACCAGTGGGACCCCCATTAAAGCATTTGCCTCATTTTAGACCTCTCCTGTCACTGCTTTTGTGGGGAGTTTGGAATACTTAGACATGTTACTCTAGTCGTAGGGTTGGTTGGAAGGGGGTGTGGGTAGTCAGTCACTTTTTAAGTTTTAAATTAAGAATAATTTTGAACTTAGGGCAACAATCTATGGATAGTTCAGTGAACTGTGTGTACCCACCAAGCTCTGACCATCAATTGCCTACAGTCTGTCCTGCCCCCTCCTATTTTGAAGTAAATTTCCAGTTATTTCCTCTGTAAATATTTCAGAATGCATCTTTCCAAGGTAAAAGCCCTTTCAAACATAATCACAAAACTTTTCACACTTAAAAAGTCAACAATTCTAAATGCTAAAAATAATAATAATAATAATAATAATAATAATAATAATGCATACCAAGATGCATTTTGGGGAAAAAAAAGGTTCGATTTCAATAATCATGATTTTAAAAGACCCAAGCATTATACAGTATCAAAAATATACAGAATTACTATGATTCAACCACCTCCTGTGACAGTAAATTCTAAAACACAATGCAGCCAAATTTAAAGGATTTTGAGTCTTTTATATATATACTGTTCCAAAGGTTATGAGTAAAGTGCAAGGTAAAGATATACTAACCTATATAAAATAGTTAAATATACTCAGAAAAAGTGTGTGTTTTTTAAAATTTTCCATCATTTTTAAAATAAAAGGAAAGGAAATTATACTATAACAGGGTCAGTGAAAAGAAAGGTGTAAAATGAGTTTAACATTAGATTAAGTCTATAGTTTGTAAATATGAGTAAATTTATTTATAAAAATTTAATATTATAAAATCTTAAAAGAAAAGGTATTTATATAAAAATATATTGAGATCCAAAATGGTGGAGTAGATAAACACTGTGGTTGCTTTATCCTTGAACACATTAAAATGACAACTAAATTACAGAACAATCAATCTGGAGAACCATCTGAAGTCTAGCTGAATAAGAGTTTTATAACCAAGGATACAAAAAAGAAGTCACATTGAGTCCAGTAAAAGGGGTGGAGACATGAAAAGAGCTGTCCTCAAACCTCCCTGTGGCAGTTGAGAATTAGGAAGAATATTCTCAGCCACAGAAGTTCCTCCCACCGAAAAAGAGGGACCCACCCCAGCCCCACACCAGACTCCTCAGTCCAGAATACTGGTGCTGGGAAGAGGTGTCGCACAATATCTGGCTGTAAAACACAGGAAAGATTCCAACCAATTGGTTAGAAAGCAAAGTTGTGGGAAACCTAGATATCTTCTTAAAGGGGCCGCTCACAGACTCAGTCACTCCCAGGCACTCGCCCTGGGCTCCAGCAAAGAAACGATGACTCAGGGGTCATCCGTAGGGCAAACAAAGGTGTGTGTCTTTGAGGTTAGGGCTGGGGGACAGTTGCCACTTTTTCTGAGGGAGGTATTCCTCCCTGCAGTAAGCTGGTGGGCATCATCTTTCCCTTGTTGCACCCTGCCCCCACACAGCCAAATCTGAACCTGATTGGTCTGGTGAGCCCGATTATTCCACCCTGCTAACTCACTGGTACCCTGACCTCCCTGACACCCCCATTTTCTTCAGTAATCAACCAGCCCAATCTGCATTACAATCTTTCCTGAAAAACTCAGATTTTACAGGTACCAGGAAGGCAGTGGCAAGGCTCAGTGTGCTCTGAGACTTATGCTGAGTCTCTCTAAGCATAGCTCTGGCACAAAGTAAGAATCTACAGGAGTATCCAGAACAGGTGACCAGTGAGACTGTGTCAGGGCCCCACAGGTAGGATGATTAGATGTTTCATTTTAAATAGGACAGAAAATAATACTGTCCTGTTTCAAATAGTACATATGGTCAGCCTACTATAACCTTGAATTTAGCCCATTGAGACAAGGCTGACCATACATTCAGTTTAAACAGGACAGTATCATTACTTTCTGTCTCATTTAAAATGATATGTCTGGTTAGCCTATTCACAGGAAACCTACAACATAAATATACTCAGAAATACTGGGACATGAAGCGGATCTACCTAATACATAGAAACAAAGAGAGGTATCCAAAATGAGAAAACAAAGATACTATGTCCCAAATGAAAAAAACAGCAGAAAACTCTAGAAAAAGAACTACATGAGATGGAGACAACCTATTAGATACAGAGTTCTAAATAGTTATAAGGATGCTCAATGAACTTAGTGAAAATTAATATAAAATAATATTAAATGTAAAGAAAAAGGAAGAGATGATACATATATACAATGGAATATTACTCGGTCATAAAAAATGAAATCTTGCCATGAGCAACAACCTGGTTGGACCCACAGGGTACAGTGCTAAGTGTAGTAAGTCAGGCAGAGAAAGACAAATATCATATGATTTCAATTATATGTGGAATCTAAAAAACAAAAGAAATAAAACAGAAACAGATCCACAGATACAGAGAACATTTTGATGGTTGTCAGATGGGAGGGTGGTTGGAGGAATGAGTGAAAACAGGGAAGAAATACTAATTCACAGTTACAAAATAGTCACAGGAATGTAAAGTACAGCATGGGGCATACAGTCAATAATATTTTAATAACTATGTATGGTGTCAAATGGGTATAAGATTTATCAGGGAGAGAAGACAAGATGGCGACTGGAGAGGAGGTTCCTAAAGCCTCTCCCAGAAAACACAATTGAACGGCCGTCCAGGAGCCAAGAAAGCGGACCCTGAGCGACAAACCGGCTGCTGAGAAATCCACAAATCGCAAGTAAACCTGAAGGCTGGCGAGAAAGGGGCGAGTCGGGGAGAGGGAAGGGAGCAGAGACCAC
>PVJL010012910.1:0-34815 GCA_004026885.1 Lyroderma lyra | reverse complement strand
ATAAGGGTCTAATATCTAAAATATATAAAGAACTAATAAGACTTAACAACAAAAAAACAAACAACCCAATTAAAAAGTGGGCAGAAGAACTAAACAGACACTTCTCCCGTGAGGAAATACAAATGGCCAACAGACATATGAAAAAATGCTCATCCTCATTAGCTATCAGGGAAATGCAAATCAAAACCACAATGAGATATCTTCATTTTATAGATAAGAAAACTGAGGCTAGTGTCAACATACAAGTGAGTGGCAGAGTTCAGAGTAAATTTTTAAATTATGATTAAAAAACTCAGGTTTTATTTTATATACTCAAGTGATTCTCTTATCTTTGGAGAAAGGTAAATAAGTCATTCTGGGTAATTTTATTTTCTAGTGGCTAAAGATCTATTCACTGAGGAAGTTAAACATAATTGAAAGCTTTCTAATATTACACATTTTCTTGCTTCTTTTGTTATACTGAATGTTTACAACATTTTCCTGAAAACTCCATCTTAACATGGGTGACACTACAAATGTGATGCTACTTCCAGGGTCTGAAGTGTGTGGGGCTCCCGGTGCCTCACTGTAGTGCTTTTCCAGTTTGCTCGTCAGAGCATAATTTTTTTTTGCCACCCCTGGTGGTAGCTGTTATTGTGCTTGTGGTCCTTTCGCTGCCTTAAAGGGAAACTCCCAAAGACGTGGAAACTAAATAAACCAGTTAGAATGTATGTAAAATAAAATTAATAGGCCTGAAGGGCTGGCCCAGAAGGCAAGCATCAAGATTCCCTAACTTCCATTTTCATGTTACTGCACTCTGATTAAATACCTCTTAAGTTTAATGTTGTGTACCAGATAAATGAGTGTGCCATTTAAGTGAGTTCCAAGTAAGGTACAATGAAACTTTCATTAAAATAAGACATATGCTTGCATATGTGATTTTTACTTACTGATCCTGACTGATCACACTTAAAATTTCCAACAAACTAAATTTTATTGCTGAAGAAATATTTTAAATATTCATTTAACGTTTGTTTATAATGTTTTACTTACAATGGAATGTTTTTGGTTCAGAAGTCTTTGCTATACATTTGATAGATTTATCAGTAATGAATCTTCCTTAAGAAAATAACTGGAGTATAACTTTCGATGAGTTTTAATGTACTTGCAGGTGAGTAACTATAAAAATGAGGTCATATGGTTTAGCAGGCTATCTTAGTCCATTCAGGCTGCTGCAAAAGAATACTATAGACTGGATGATTTATATAATAAAAAGCAGACATATTTCTCACAGTTCTGGAGACTGGGAAGTTAAAAGCAAGGCCCCAGCAGATTCAGTGTCTAGTGAAGGCCCACTTCCTGGTTCATAGACAGCTGCGGCCTCACATAGGGGAAGGGGCAAGGGAGCCTTCTGGGGTTTAATAAATGGATTGATTTCATTCATGAGAGCTCAGCCCTTAAGATCTAATCACCTCCCAAAGGCCCCATCTCCTAACACCATGATTTTGGGGGTGCAGATTCAATATATGAATTTTGGGGGAACATAAACATTCAATTTATAGCATGAACTTAACACAGTATGGGAATAATAAAGGACGTTTGTTATTTGAACATGAACTCCACATAAATTAGAGTAATTCCAATTAATGAGGTATTTACTCTATACATTAAAAAAAAAAAAAAGTTCATTGTTATCCTCTCATCTACTAGAGCAGTGGTTCTCAACCTGTGGATAGCGACCCCTTTGGGGGTCAAACGACCCTCTCACAGGGGTCGCCTAAGACCATCAGAAAACACATATCAGATATTTACGTTATGATTCAAAACAGTAGCAACATGACAGTTATGAAGTAGCAACAAAAATAATTTTATGGGGGTCACCATGACATGAGGAACTGTATTACAGGGTTGTGGCGTGAGGAAGGTTGAGAACCACTGTACTAGAGGGAGTTAAAGCTAGCCTGTTAAGCTGCCTGACAGGAATACTAAATGTCTGAATTGGTATCAATGATTCTGTACCCAGTTCAATTTTCTAATTTAACACATGGGGAAACAGATGTTCAGGGAGTTTGTGAAATTTGCCCACAGATAGATGCACTTTGGGCTGAGTCAACTGTAGACCTGGGATTTTTGCATTAACACAAACATGTCTTTCATTTATGTGGACATTCACAATTTATAAAGCACCTCAACTCTATTACCTTTATTAGGCAATACAGACAAACTGATGGAGATAGCTTTTTCCTTCTCTTGTCTTTGTGTGTGTGTGTGTGTGTGTGTACACACATACATACATGCCAGGGAAGCCAAAAAATGTGTATACATTTTAAGAGATGTTATCTATGTATTACTTTTTTGAAGTTGAATTGAATTACAGTAGCAATGTGTAATATGACATTTGCCCAAAGATGGGCTTAATCAAATAAATGCTAGCATCATCATGTGACAGGAAGGGTAGTCAAAGAAAATTACAGAAGCGTGGTTGTTTGAGAGCGCAGGACCATTTTGAAGTGGTATTTGAAATTCGAGAATGTTGTTTGAATTTCTCCCACATTCTCCTGACTTAATATCCCTTGACTTTTACCTATGGGGGACCTTAAAGGATGTGGTGCACTGTAGAAAACTGGCTCTACTGGCAGTACTTTGGGAGGAAATTGAAATGGCATGTGCAGTGATACATGTGGACACTTTGATCAACATTGCTCAAGCAGTAGTTGGCCGTATCAGAAGTGTCTGGATGCTGATGGTAACCTCTTTGAGTACCTCTTACAATTGCAGAAGTCAAATATGACTTGTATCATCTTTTGTTATCAGATATACTGCGTATTACAATTTGAATTTTTTTCTTAAAATGTGTTACATTTTTTTGGCACTGTGTGTATGTGTATGCACACATATACAATATCTAAATGTGTATGTGTACATATATATATATGAATATATGGGAGAAATAGCACCACATTTTCAAGTTACCCTTGTAGGCTAAACCTTGGCAGATGCAAAGCAGAGCATCGTCTTTGGTTTCAGAATTCCTGAGTTGCTATTGATACAATACTAAAGCATTCAGTGTTTACATTTTAAAGAGGCATGGGAATATTTCTAGACTACTCTTTAATGAGTCTCATTTTGAGACAGAATGGTGAGGTTGATCAACTGCTCTTCATGTAGTTTTTTAGTAAGTCCATCAAAGAATGAATAATGAAGACAATTCATTTCTCCTTCCAGCATTTTCCTACCTTATTATTTTTCTTTGTTGTAAGGTTAAATATAAAGGCATGGTTATATAGACATTATAAAGATAAGGGATGTCATGTGAGGGATCAATCCAAAAACACTATGAAAATTATAAATCCAAAGTCAGGGGTAGGGTAGAGGGCAACATACTCTTTTCACAGAGCTGTTACACATAATGCAACTGTCCTCAGAAGCAGGAATGGAACAAAACTAGACATTCAAGTCAGAATGAAGCTGGGGTTGTGGCTTTATAGTTTTTAATGTCTTTAGAATTAGGCTGGGCATCAAGCATCTTTTCCAGAATAGGCCAGATTAGATAAGTCCAATTTGGTTTTCAAGGCTTTAGTCATCTCCATGGCCAGCAGTTCGTGGAGGGAAACACCGTCATGGGAGTATACCCAATTTTTCCCAGTCCAGTCATAGCGCTTAGGTCCACTGCAAGACAAAAGAGACACATAGTACAGAGCACGGCCCTTTAGAAGAAACACTGATTCCACAGAAGCTACCACCAAGAATTGACTGGAGTCATACTCTAGTATGTAATACTTAGGAGGCATATATTGAATACTTGCCTTAAGGGTCTATTTAAGAATAATTACACCATTTGTCTTCTGGAACAATTCACAGAACAATTTGCAACACCTAAAAACATTTGAATTCTTTTGAGGGTTAGACAATGGTTTGAGGCCAAAGAGAACAGGGTAATCGGCCCACCCAGGGTAAAACCCCTCAACTTGAAATAAACTACGTCTAAAAAGCAATAGAATTAGTGAATCAGGGCTTTGTTGGAAATACAGTGATTTCTGTAGTTTTGTTGAATTTTAACATATTTCCTAGATGAGACTGAGAAGAAGAAGGTATAATGCTTTATTTATTTGATAAATAATATAATATTAACTGTTGGGGCATGAGAAAAGTTAAATGTTTTAAAAATGCAAACACTATTAGGCTTACAAAGAATTCCAGGGGTAGTTATATTTGGGCCTTTCCCAATCCACAGTCAATACTTTCTCTTTGGAAGTGTTAATGAATGACCTGCAAAGGTTAGCCTAAGCTTTTTTGTGGGCATATCTCTTTTATTTCCTTATAGCCACTTCCAACAGCAGACAGAAAGATGTGGGACTCTTATCTCCCTGCATGTTCTCAGACCTTTAGATGCAACACAGGCCATCTCCAACGCAATCTTTTATTCCACTAGATCAGTGGTTCTCAAACTTTTCCCACTTGTGTACCCCTTTAAAACCCATTTCTATAAATTGTACACCTTGTTTTTAAATACTGACACTCTTGTTCACTGCCTAATCTAATGTAAAATAGTGCAAATGAGGTAATAAGGTAGGAAAGAAAATTACTACATTAAAAGTACAAACCACAGATTCAATTTTACAATATTTGTAACACAGTTAAATACTGATAATGATGATCAAGTATTTAACAAACTTTTAATTTATAAATAATATTTATTTGTGTTATCTAAAAAGTCTGTAATAATCATTAAGCAGATCACTAGCCTACTGAAACATTGTTAATGAGATCACTGAGCTTGCTTTAACTTAGTTTTTTGAAATCAGGCTCAAAGGTTGCAAGATACAGTATTAAATACAGACTTGCATTAAGCTTGTTGTAGTACTTATTTTTTATGAAAGTGTAAGGAAAAGCTCTCTCCATTAGTTCAATATTAGTAAATGGCAAGAGGTATTTGAGTGCCTTCCCACCGAGCTGTTTGTATTCCTCGTTGACAGCTACCCAGAAGGTACTAAGATACTTTCTTTTAAAACGAGAATTTAAAGAATAGGTTCAAAGTTTGATTAACTGCTCTTTTTCACTGATAGTTCAGCTTCTTTGAAGAATTCTTCATTGAAGTGATCTGCAATCCAGTTGTTTTCTTTTCTATGTTGGGGGAAGTGCTTATAAAAGGACACTTTAAAACCTTTCAAGTGACTTATATTTTCTTTCATGTTTTGGGATAGGTGCCAGTCATTCTCAGATTAATAAGTTGTGCAGCTCCAAAAACTTCACGTGGACTCTTGGAATACATGCTTTCCAGAAGTCTAGTTTCTTCATCATTGACTCAATTTTGTTGGTTACTTTGAATTGAGCTGTTTTGAAGTCCCAAGTTGAGTTTGCTGATTTATAAGTACAATATCTAATAAATATGCAAGACTTTGAAGCCAATCACTGTCTTGAAACTTTGGAGCAAGAGGGAAAGATGGTCTTCAAAAAATACCTTGACTTCATGTCTAAGTTCAAACATCCATGTTAAGTATTTTGCCATGAGTTGGCCACCTTACCTCTGTCTGCAAAAGTAATGTGCTGTGAATGCTGTTCATTTCTTCACACAACACTTTAAACAATCTGAAATTTTGTGTTTGTGACTTAATAAAATGTACAACTTTTATAGCCTCATCAAGAACATCTTTCAACAAGAAACATCGCTAGGAAGAGGCTTGCATGCAAGACTTTGTCTATGAATGCAGCAGTGGCTACATGGTACATGAAAAGTTACTTCTTTAATTTGGCTGCATAGGCCTGTAAAACAACCTGCCATAGGCTTGCTTCTGTCATTGCATACACCACAACAATTTGACCAACTAATATCCTTTTCAATAAAATAACCATTGTTTGCATTAAAAATATCTTTGCCTGTGGTGCACTCTGTCAATGGGTTACAAAGCAACAAGTTTTCCTCAATTTCATTTCCTTCCAGTACCTTGCAATGATAAGCAAAACAGATAAATTGGCAATTTGTACACTTTCATCACCTGGATGAAAAAGAATTTACTTTTTCTAATTCTATCTACTACTTCAGCTTCAACATCGTCCCCGAATTCACTGAGACACTGTATAGTTTGAAAAACAGGTAATATGGATTTTGCAGACATGTTCTTCCCCAAACATACAAAGAACAGTACTTGATACAAAGAGAAATTAAATATTCAGGTATGGTGTGGTTTTTACCACATTTAGCTATGAGATAAGCAATACAGTATAAAGCCTCAATTGCATTGTCTTTCTTTCCTAACATCATGTATGTAGTAGCAGTTGGATGCTTTTCTAAGCACAGAAAATAATGTATTTCTTTGTTTTTATATATAGGATGTTTGGTTTCTAAATGTTGCATGAGTACAGAGGGTTTCATGCAACTGTTGGATAGTATTTCCCATAGACAACACGCAAAGGCTTAGGACAGTCATGATCCCCTACAAATGAAAATGCCTATTTAATATACTCTTCAGAGTATTTCCTTTCCTTTTGTGTAGTATCTGAGGCATGCACCTTTTTACTATTTCCCGGTGTGGGTGTACTCATAGCTGTTGAGAAGTACTTGGTGATGTGTTATAATCCACATCAATTTTTTTCTTAATGTTAAATTTATTGGGATGATGTTTTCATTTTTTAACTGTTCCTGTTTTCAACCACTGATCCATAACCGACACGCATAAAAATTACTAAAAGTAATAACTGAAACTACATTAAACATTAAATAAAAGAAATTCCTGACAAGAATCACAATTAAAGACAACACACTCAATTTTACTCAGTCAATAACTAAACTGATCAAATAGTCTGGCTATGGCTGTGTTTATATGTTAGGGGCTCATAATGAATGGTATAAGAGCGGATTGGGGGAGGGTTCATAGCCACGCCCCCACCAATCATTCTCTAATGTGATCTAATTTTGATGCGTCTCCATTAACAGTCATTCAAACAACATTTATTGTGCCATAAGTAACGTTTTGCATTTTTTCACTTTACTTGTTTTTTTGCCATTACTGATTATTTGTTGGTACCCCTGAATGCCCCCAGGGGTATGCATACCACTGCATGGGAACCAATGCACTAGAGTAAAAGCACAACAATGAAAAGGCAGGAGGGATTAAATGCCCAGAGTAGCAGCTTAAACACTCTCTGACCTCCACAGAACACACAGTCCAATTCTGCAAATGGAATTTAACTAACCTTTGATTGAGATGTTCAAAACAAACTAGGGATCAAACTTTAATTTGCTTTGAAGACAAGTGCAATTTGTTCAGATGCTGTAATATCAAAAATGGCTTTTTAAAAGGCAGGGTAATGATTTAATAGATAAAAACTGTCTAGACCAGGTTCTGAAAAGTTAAAAAATTTTCACTTCAGATCTTATTAACAAGCCAATATCTGCTTCTAGCAGCCAAATGATCAACAGAAAGAAGTTACATAACCAGAGAATGAAACATGCTGTCAAACACCAGGAAAATGTCATGTAGATACTAACACATGGTGGGGACACTTCTTCATGGCCCACAATGTTCTTTCCCAAACAAGCTTAACAATGAGAGATTTTGATTTTTGAACATACCTGGACGGTGAAGATAACCAGATTTGCTTATTTGGGGTCTGCTTGTTGATCACATAGGTTCCTAGATCTCCACCCAGTTTAATTGTTAAAACACCACTCTAGAGGAGCACGTGGAAAAAAGCACGAGGAAAATAAAATAAGACAAAGTTATCACTTTGTCATAATTGTTTTATATTTTGTTATATCTCAACACTTTGCATTTACACAAATATACAATATACATCATAAAGAAATGTCTTTAATTTAGTATTTAGAGATAAAAGATCATGCAGAAAGAACATCGCTCTCAGAATCAGACTATGATTAATTATAATACTTATATCTCATAGTTCGTCTCCCATTTCCTGAGAGGTTGGCAAGGTGAGAATGATCATTTTTGCCCTTTAGAGAGGAGGAAATAGAAACACAGTGTTGTGTCTTTTCTGAGACATTACTGCTGGCGAACAGGAATTAATCAGAAAAAAAGGTTATTAAAAAATAACCCAAAAGGGTCCTCCCCATCCCATGTCTATCAGTTATACAAGGGCTGTCCAGAAAGTATCCAGCCATGTAATATGAAAAATAGAGGCATTTATGGCTGGATTTTTTTCTGGGAAGCCCTTGTATTATTATTATTATTGGTACTTTCTCCACATTTTCAGTAGCCCCCATGTGAACTACTGGCCAGAATATACTAGAGGACATTAACAAATGCAGACACCAACTCTCCTAAAGTACCACAGTGGCCCAAACATCAGAAAGGGCAGGTTCATTACAAAAAAAGGAAAAAAAGGCAAGCAAGAAGGAAGTAATCAAACCACTGCTTTGCTTGTCTTAGCAGGGCAGTAGCCTCCACTCTGCTGGTTGAAGACAGATACTCCAGACTTGAGAGTTTATTTCCAGACCCCTCCTACATATCTCATAAACTTCTCCAACGCTCCTCTCCAGTTTATTTTCCTCTACAGTTGGCTTAAATTCTTGAAAAGACCAGTTAGTCCAAATTTGCTCCATAAATGCTCATTTAAATGAAAAGCACTCTTTCAACAAAGCAGCCCTTTACTCTCAAGGCCTGTGGTCTCTTTGGAATACACAGGGTATTAAAGGAACAGCTACACAGCCAAGTTCCCTTATTGCAGCTGGTGAACAGGGAAGCCTCTCCCCGTTCTCATCCCATGCATAACCCACAGAGATAAATGCTGGCCTTTCTCTGTGCCTTCTAGAATCCCTTTCCAACCAAGGGGTCTTAAATGGTTCTTTGAACATCTTATATTTGGTATGGGAACACAAGGAGCTATTGAAATGTAGAGAATGTACCAGTAATAATATAACTGATAGGCATGGGATGGGGAGAACCCTATTGGGTTATATTTTTAATAACCTTTTTTTTCTGATTAAAAAAGAAACAGAGAAGTTATAAAGACATTAGAAATACAGATGGTATAAATAATATGAAAACATCAATAAAAATATTAACCACTATTCAGTACCCACTCTGTGCTTGGCACTGTTTTACTTTTTGCATAAAATTGATTCTATCCTGACCATAACCATTGGAGGTGCGAATCATTATCCCAATTTTACAGATGAGGACAACTGAGGGACAGTATAATAAAGAATACTTAGTAATTGGCCAAGCTGATCTTAAATCCTGGCCTGTCTGGGTTCAAAGGATGCTCTTTCTGTAACACAAGTGTTCTCTCAATCCCATTAATCAGTGATATAAGCTGTTAACTTTGAGAATGAGCTGTCAGTTTTTAAATGCATTTTTTAAAAGGGCTTGGATCACAGTGTATATAAGTTTTTTTAATTTTCCTGAAACCCACCTTTATTATTTTGGTAGGACTACATTTCATTTCTTCAAAAATTTCTTAAAACTACAATTCAATAGTTTTTAGTATTTCATGGCATTTACATAAAGTGTGTAAACATCCTCATTATCTAATTCTGGACTATTTCTGTCATCCCCAAAAGAAACCCTGCATTCATTAATAGTCACTCTCCATTTGTTGCCCCCCATACATATAGTTTTTAACTTATTTTTTCCCAGAGATATCAGGCTCAGGGAATCAAGACATAATTGTTTCTAATTTGACTGATTTGTGGCCCTTACCTGCCCCATTGTTGCATCCTACACTAAGAAAGGTGGTGTGATGCAGCAAAGGCAGATGGTCAGGTCTAGATTTGCAGGTTCTAAGTCTCATCAACCAGCCTGCTTCCTCAGGACAATATCTGTTCTGCCCCTTCAGAGACTCAGTGCAAGGATGAGAGGCTGATGGGTGCTCAAGGGTCTTGCATAACCTGATAACCATCACGCCTTAGAATAGCAGTGTCCAACTTTTTGCTTCCTTGGGCCACATTGGAAGAACTGACTTGAGACACACATAAAATACACTAACACTAATGATAGGTAATGAGCTTAAAAAAATGTAGCCAAAAAAACTCATAATGTTTTAAGAATTTGTGTTGGGCTGCATTCAAAGCCATCCTGGGCTGCAGGTTGGACACACTTGCCTTAGAACATGACACCAAATCAAGGATGGCAGATACAATCAGTGAAAGCCAAACTTCACTGTTTCCAACCCCAAATATGAGTGATGCCAGAGAACAGGCTACTCATTAACAAAAAGCATACTAATAAAACCACCACAAGAATCTGCCTAGATGCACAAGTCTCAAGCTGTTTCCTCCACTTGGTACTTTCTCCAGTCTACTCGCCTCCCTGCATAAGACCAGCAACTCCTCTGACACCAGGTCCCAGCTGAGGGGCCTCTGGGAAGGTTAGTTACCCTGATGCCCCTCCACTGGGGCCAGGGATTGTGTGTGTCCCCACAGCCTCTCATGCCTTCCTCACTGCATCTGTGCTGCTGGCTTGTTTGCTGGTCACTTGCCCCCTACCCTCTACTACATTAAGCACCTTGACAGCAGATTTGTCTTTTAATCCTATGATCTTCAGTGTGTGGCATACCCATTCTTGGTGCACAATAGTGGATAGATACAAAATCCATCTGTGGATAAATGAATGGAGCAGATGATAATCAGGCACTGTGATAACATGTGACAAAGTTAAGGGCAAGGTTACGCAGGACAGAAGGTCTTTTAACACTCACTCTCTTGCCTTCTTGCGCACTGTGTGTAATCAGATCCTTTCCCCATGGAGCTTGAAGCTGCTTCTGAAGGAAAGTGGCAAGAGGAGGAAGGAAACAAACGGCCTTACTGGCTCACCAGGAATTCTTACTGCTTTTGGGACTGTCTGCAACAGCCCAGATGAAGGGGGCACTTTGTTCATTACTACTGTTCCTTATGTGGAAGTCTGAGTCTATTTTGGGAGTGTGGGCAGACTTCAATGCAGGGGAGGAAGGGTGAGAGGGTTAGAGACAGTCAAAATATTTAGCAGCTTCTGAGACATGGGCACTAATCAATCCGGACTCTGGCCACTGGCGAGGCTTCTCAATTCCTACCAGTCAATATCAGCCCTATATATGTGGAAGCAAAAATAACAATTTTTGTTGTCACCAGCTGATTTGTATAAATAGACACATATGGGGTGACACATTGTTAGGGGATTTCACATGCATGTGGGTTCCAACACTCCCAAAATAGACACTTACTCTCCTTAAGGAATAATAATAATAATGAATATGAAGTACTTTTTACCATATTTAACCCTAATATAATGCCAGAGAAGTAGAGGAATGTCACAGCTGAAGAACGTGCTGCTCACAGAAGTATTACTTTAAGGTTTCTTGGAAAGAACATACAAGTCCAGGATGCTAAGCCAGACCCTTTGTCTCCATCTCTAATAAAATGCTACCTCTGAGCAAGTGTCCATACCCTGAGACCCAGAGGTGGTTTTCAGGGATCTACAAACAGCCCCCACCTGAAGCTGAAACTACACTCCTGGATGTGTGGTAAAGTTTTCTTGTGTGAGGTTCTAGAGCAATCCGAGTCTTACAGGAGATTCTGACCCAAAGATTAAGAAACCTGTGCTCTACAGCAGTGATATGCCAACAACTCAGTGAAGGAAGAACATGGCAACAAGTAAATCTCATAAAAAACAAAAAACAAATGTGTTCTTGGGTGTATCTGTATTACTATCATTTGCTGACCTGGCCAGTAGTTAAGTTTGTAAAACAGCTATAAATGTGGAGCACCATCAGTGAAAGAGTGTTACGGAAAAGTATGTGGACCTCATTTCGTTTGCACAGTGAATCAGTGTTTATTACTTGGCAATGTTCCAGGCATTGGGAATCCCAAGCAAGAATGGACACTGTCCCTGCTGCTAAGGAACTCATCTACGGGGGCTGATGTGTAAACAGACAATTATAATACAGGGTGGTCAGTGTGCCACAGTCATCCTCAGAGTGCTGGGCAAGGAAGGACTGGTGGTGTCTCCCTGGACCATCTAGGAGGGCTTCCTAGAGGAGGTAACATCTAACTGGACCCTGTAGGGTTTAGGACAGGCCCCCCCCAAAACGTGCCTCTTTGGCATGTGAATTATTGGGCTGAAGGCAACTGAGATCCTGTGGGCACAAGAGAAACTTCTACCTCTCCTTTAAAGAATTTAAATTTGGGACCCTGCCCATAATAAAAGTTATTACCAGAGGTAACTTTTAATGAGCTATTTGTATGGCAGGGCAAACTTCTAATCACTTAGCATTTACTCTTCTTATTGTCCTGCAATGAGTTTCCTCCCCTCTGAAACTCCAAGGCATCTTATCTCATCTTTAGCTCAGAATGCCATATATACCTCATTGTAACTTTCTGTCTCTGACCCTCTCATGCATGTGACATTCCCAAGCATACATATGTAATTACGATTTGGTTACTTTCTCTTGTTAATCTGTCTTATGTAGATTTAATTATTAGAGCGGCAGAAAGAACTGAGTACCGTAAAGCTTCTTCCCCACAACTCTGATGGCAAGGAAAGACTGTATTCCAACAAAGCTCAAGTAATAGTGTTATAGGTGTTCTATTGTCTACAATGTACTTCAATTTATCTTATATGTGAAATATGTATTAGCACCTGAAGGACTCTAAGCATGAATTCACACCCCAGGATAGATTCTTAGCATTTCAAAGTATTTAATCAGAAGTCCAAACTACAGAGGCAGGTACTATATGCCTTTCGTTTTCTATAACTAGAGAATTTCCTAATTAGCAAATGACTTGCCAGAAATCATTTTTCTCTGGTGAGTAGAATGATACTCAAGGTATATGGGTTGACTAGAAAAAAATAGGTGCCCCTTCCCTTGTAGGAATGGGTTACACTCAGTATCTGAAAAGCCCAGCAGGTAAAGCACTCTTCAGAGAGACACTAGAGGTAGGGTTCAGGTAAGGTCCTGTGATCCACCACTGAGAATTCAATTCACCTCATTGCTGGATTCAACGAGGTAAACAGAATCCAGCTGCTAGAATACTGGCACATTTGCTTTTAATGAAGCACGTATGCAAAGTACTTGGTCGAGGTGGGGCTTCACCAATCCTATAAGAACAGGTGGTGTGACTTTTTGTGGCATGTTAATAAATGTTTTCCTATGTGGTATTATTTAGACTGAGACTTCCCTCTAGCTACTGCCTCTGGTAGGGAGGCAGGGGGAGGGGAGACCTGTAACTTCCCCAGCAGTAATCTTACAGATGGTCAAGTCAGGCCAGTCCATAATGGTTAGGCCAGGAAGCTCTGTGTTCTGAGGCTGTCTGCATAAGCACTTCTAAAACTCTGCCTGGACATTGCTGCATTTTCTGCTGCTGACAGTAATCACTGAAACCACTTGCAAGGCATTCATTCCTTTCTTGCCCACTACCTCTCTTTTTACCAAATCCCTCATTGACCTTACAATGGGACTTGACACTTCCAAGACATTGCTGCCTGATCCATCTGAGGGAGTCCCCTTTCTACCTAGCATCCCAACAGCAATATCCAATAGTATTTATATCACTTTAGCCTGACAGCTGGTTGTCCTAAATAATTCCATGGTTTAAGCAAAAATGCACACTTCATGACATTTCCTGGTATTAATTAACTGCTGTCAAGAGGATTAACTTCTGCTGGAGATTTTCTCCCACTGGCAAAAAAAGAACTGCTCCCTAAGGCCCAAAAAATAATTCTAAAGGCCCAAAAAATAATTCTAAATCCAAAGGTCGCTCATTGCTCAAGTCTGCCACCTGGTGGCTAGACCATAGGACCAGCACTCCCTTGGATTCCAAGATCTGGGGCTCAATTTTCATCCAGATCAGAGGCTCTCGCCCAAACTGCATATTAGAATCACTGGGGCTAGGGATTTTATAAACTTAAAAAACTCCATTGCCTTGCTTGGGCCACACCCCAGACCCATCAATTAAAAATTTCTAGGGGTGGGACCTAAGGATGCACATTAGAATCTTAGGTGAGCTTTGTAAAAGTATCCTTCCTGTGAATGTACCCTAAGCTACTGTATCAGAATCTCCCAGGAGTAGGGCCCATGTATGTGTAGTCTGAATACCTCTTGGACAATATCTTACCCTGTTTCAGAACTACTGGTCTGATGAGACAAACACAAGCTGGGTCCCTTTCCGATTTCCTTCACGGATATTGAGTGAAGCTTGAGAATCTGTATTTTTAAGCAAAAATGAGGCTCAGAGGCTGAGTGATTTCCCTAAGATCATAAGCCTGGTGGAGCAGGGATGAAATGTGAACCCTAGTCTTTTGGTCTCATCCATTATCACATGCTGCTGGATGCTTAATTCCCTTGGAGGGGAATTCTTTATTTTAGTGAGCTAAAATTCTTAATGAGGAAACAGAAAAATGAAAATAAGTGGAAAGGTACCCCAAAGGAGACATCATAGTCTTCAAATGTGTAAGGTTTGTCTGCAAGGTCTTCAAAAAACTCTGCCAAGGAATCCAGTGTCTCCTCTGCCAGTCTTTCATAGGTGGTCTCATCTAGAGAGCTGCAGGGAAACAAAACCACCAAAACCATATCATTACCAAACCACTCCACTTTATTAATGTCAAATCACCACATTTATTTCTTATTTAGATTTTTAAAATTGACATGTACAGAGTAAAAATTTAAACATTATGCAAGGGTTAACAAAATAGTAAGCCTTTCTTCCTAAATAGGCAGCCGCCATCTGCAGAGTCAACTATGATGACAGTCTCTTCTCTATTCTTCTTATAATTTTATATTTTTAGTAAACAAACGAAGCACCTTGCAGTTTTCATTTACTATTCCATGGACATATTAGCACATCTGGATTTTCATAGTAGTTTATGTTATTAATTCAACCTGTCCCCCCAGCTGGATGATGATGTTCAGGTTGTTTCCATTACTTGCGTTACTAACGTTTGTGTCTAGTAAACTACAAAGTGGGAGAAAACATGTGCATTACATATGAAGGGGGACCCTGCCAAACAACTGAAATTTATTTATAAAAAATTGTATTTATTATTATATGATTAAACTTCAGTCACCTTCAAAGTACTCTCTGGTTGATGCAATACACCTACCGAGATACTTTTTCCACTGCTCAAAACAGTTTCTGAACTCACTGATTTTGAATCCAGTTAGTGCTTCTGCCATTTTATGATTCACCGCTTCCACACTGGCAAAATGTTTCCCTTTGAGAACTTTTTTCATGCGGGGAAACAAAAAGAAGTTGCTCAGGGCAAGATTGGGTAGAGAGGCAGGATAGGGCACAAGAGTCATGCTGTTTTCAGTAAAAAAATGCTGACCACTCAGCATGGTCTGGGCAGGTGCATTGTCATGCTGTTTATGTAAAATGCCCATCATTTACATACTGTTTATGTAAAATGCCCATCATGAAATGGGGAAACACATTGAAAGAGTCTCCAAAAAAATTCAGTGAAGCAGCCTCTTACAACACCACCACCTGGTACACTGATGCAGATGGGTCCCTGGAATACTAACCTAACAGGGAAAGCCTGTACTACATGGGTCCCACCTCCAGAAGATAATTCCAGGTTTTTTGGGTCCCCCTTCATATATCTCATAAAGGACTTAGTTCCAGAACAAATAAAGAAATATAAGTCAGTAAGAAAAAGAAAACGCAATGGAAAAATGGGTAAAATACTTGAACAGATTTCATTAAAAAAAGATCTAAATGCCCAATGAACATATGAAAAGATGTACAACATTGTTAATCTTCAGGAAAATACAAATTAAAAAATCACAATGAAGAAGCAACAAAATGGCGATGTGAGTGGGCCCCCTGAAAAATGACCGTGGCGATTACAATGAATAAAACATCTATAACTCAACAAAGGACTCCCTGCAAATGCACAAACTCAGCTAAGAGATCCACTTGTCGCATTAAAGTAACTGTAGGTGGGCAGAGGGGCAAACGGAGGAGAATAAAGGGGAAGTGCAGAGATGTGGGTCACGCATGGGTCCCTGCTTGGAACTCTACTGCTAGAGGATGGAGGAGGAAAAAAGTGGTGGATGAGCATTCTGCACCTCACTAGGTCCTCGGGACAGAGAAAAGGAGGCCCAGAAGTGAGGGTCATGAAATACTGCAACCAGATCTCACTTGGGCTCCCATGAGGTGCAGACTGAGTCTGTGAGATATAGTGGCCTGTCTTTACTCTAGTTCTGAGAGGAAGGAAAGGGACGGGGGTGGTGAGGAGCCGCAGTGCACCTTGCTCTGGTGGGGAAGGAGAAAGAGGGCTGCATGTGTGTTTCTCAGCCCACAACCAGAAGGGGCTGAGACACCAGCATACAGGACTGACCCCAAGGTTCAGGGCAGAGTCCTGCATGGCCCCACAGCCCCAGGAAGAAAACAAAGGTGCAAATCCTAGCCGCATCTTCCCCCGAGACCTCTGCCTGCCCAGTATCCACAGCGAACACCAAAGAAACTGTAGCGGTTAGTGTCAAGTTAAGGAGCAGAATATCTACGAACAGAGAAGCTGCCAGAATGACAAACCAGAGAAAGAGAGCTCAAAATAAATTTGAACAACAGAAAATCAAAGTAAAAGAGATGGGGACAAATAACCCATCAGAGACAGAGCTCAAAACAATTATAAAAACTCTCAGGGAACTTAATGATAATTTCAGAGAGATAGCAAGCATAAAGGAAGTCATATAAAGCATTATAAAGGACAAGGCTGAGATAAAGCTTATGATAAATGAAATGAAGAATGGAAAAAAGGAGTCAGCAGACTAGATGAAGTAGAAGCACAAAGCAGTGATTTGTAAGAAATGCCAGGAGAAAACACCCAATCAGAACAACAAAAAGAAAAAAGAATCCAAAAAAATGAGAATGGTTTGAGATTCCTTTGGGACAACATTAAACATTAAAAACATTGACATCATAGGCCTACCAGAAGTAGAAGAAAAGCAAGGGGTCAAGAACATATTTGAAGAAATAACAACTGAAAATTTTCCTAACCTGGTGAAGGAAATAGACATATAAGCCCAGGAAACAGAGTCCCAAACAAGATGAATCCAAACAGGAACACACTGAGACACATCATAGTTAAAAGGCAAAAGTTAAAGAAAAAGAGAGAATTCTAAAAGTATCAAGAGGAATGCAAGTAGTAACTTCTAAGGGGACACCCATTTGACTCTCAGCTGATTTCTCATCAGAGACTTTGCAGGCCAGAAGGGAATGGCAGAAAATATCGAATGCAATGAAAATCAAGGATGTACAACCAAGATTAACGTATCCAGCAAGCTTAGCATTCGAAATTGAAGGACAGATAAAGAGCTTCTCAGATAAGTAAAAGCTAAAGGAGTTCATTATCACCAAGCGAGTAGTATAATGTTAGAGGGACTTCTTGACAATGGGAAGAGGGATGGGAGAGTGGGTAAAATAAGGGAAAGGGATGGAGAAATTTAGTTTGGTTGTTACAAGGCAATAATCATGGCAGTATAGTCAATAAGGTTGCAGTAAATTTGTGTGGTGTTCTACATATAAGAACAAAATGATAGTTGCCAGAGGGGCAGGAGTGGGAGATGGGCAAGATAGGTGAAGAAAACTAAGGTACAAACTTCCAGTTATAAAATAAATAAGACACAGGGACGCAATGTACAATACAGGGCAGATAATTAATAATCTTATAATAACTTTGTAGGGTAACTATACATATTGTTTAGTAAGGTATATAAATGTTGAATCACTATGTTGTACTGAAACTAATATACCTCACAATATTGTATGTCAACTATACTTTAATAATAAAAAAAAGAAATGCATACCTACGTTCACCAAAAGACATGTATAGCAAAACAGAACTGCCTATAAATGTAACAATATAGACAAATCTCACAAACATAATGGTGAGTGAAAGAAGCCACAAACATGCTTGTATTTAATGATACAGTTTATACAGGGTGGCTCAAAAGTCGGTATACAGTTGAATCAATGAAATTTATCACAACAGAACAGAATTTGTATCATACTGTGTGTCACAACGTAAACTGTAAACTGCATTGTATACCTACTTTTGGGCCACCCTGTATAAAGTAAAAAACAGGTAAAACTAATGCAGGCTACTGGACATCAGAATGGTAATTACTCTGGGGGAGGGAAGGGTTAATAACTAGAAGTGAGCAGGAGGCTTGTTTTGGAGGGCTGGTAATGTTTTATTTCTTGAGCTATTTCTTGAGTTACATGCTATGTTCAGTTTTTGAAAATTTAACAAGCTATATACTTATGATTTGGGGACATTCCTGTATATACGAGAGCTGTCCAGAAAGTATCCAGCCATGTAATATGAAAAAGAGACATTTATGGCTGGATTTTTTCTGGACAGCCCTTGTATACTATTTTTCAATTTTTAAAAAGGGTTATAAATCCAGAGACAGAAAGTAGATTAGTGGTTGCCAGAGGGAAATGGAGATATTATTAATGTGCATGCTATTTCTTTTTGGAGTGATGAAAATGTTCTGGAATTAAGATAGTGGTGACAGTTGCACAACCTTGTGAATATACTAAAAACCACCAAATGGTACATTTTTAAATGGTAAATTTTATGGTGTGTGAATTTTAACAATAAAAATACTGCTCTAATAAACATCCTTATATGAGCTTTTATGCCCCTATGAGAACATATCTGTAGGTTACAAGATATATCCCAGACAATTCCATCATCCGAGAGTTCCCAGGAGGCCTAAAATAAGATACCACTGACTGCTAGACAATGAATACAAGACATAAAGATTTGCTATATGACTACCTACTACCCAGCCCATCACTTGCATCAAGAGTATGAGGTGGGAAAGTTATAGGATGGATCAGGAGGTGGTGAGGGGCTGTTCTTTAAAGAGAGTGGTGGGCTTGGCTGGGTGTGTTGGAGAAAACCTAGAGAAGAGGTTGACATGTGTCGCAAACTGTGAATAGAGTGAGAAAGTCAAGAGTTTGGTAGGGGCTACCCAATAGCAGCCAGTTGGGACACTGCAGAAGTGGGCTGTCCTAAGTGTGGCAGGAAAAAAGTGTGCTTTGCAGAGGTCAGAAATAGACTTGAAGAAAAGACCTGAACTTGAGGAATCCTGCAAGCACTATATCTAACCTCAGGGGACTGCCTGCAGGGGTGAGGGTACAGCAGCATAGAATATGTGCAAGAAGGAACTGGATGTGGTGCCACCAAAGCAAAAACCTCGCATAGGCACATATAGCACTTGCTCAGAGGCCATGTGGAAGGGCAAAGAGACAGACTCAGCAGGCTGGGTGCTCGTGAGACCCTCTGTCAACCTGCTGCCTGTCATAACCTGGAAGGCCAACACTGTGCTTACTGAGCCTGCAGTCATGGGAGCAGTTAGAATATCCCTGTGTATGGCTGGCTCCTTGCTGCTATAAGCTGGTGTGACATGAAAATGGTGAGACAGGAGAGAATTGTTATATATGCAAGTCAATGGAATGAAATGGAGTACTTGGGGATTAAAGACTACAGATATGGAAAAGCCAAAGGGAGAATGTAAGGCTTTGAACAACAAAGGCCTCTCATTAAGACAAAACAGAGAATCCTATCCTGTTGAAAAAATAAGGTTGAGAGAGCTGAGCATGGAGGAAAGATGCATAAAATAAGGCAACCTGAGGCTTCATCCAAGGAAGAAATTTGGATGTGGTTACTGGCAATGGGACAGAGGTTGGAAGCCTACTACGTTTTTGAGAAAATCCTGTTATCAGAGAAAAATAAGTCTGGCCTCCAAGAGCCTACCGAAGGTGTAAGATGACAGCCTTTGGAAGCCCAAAATGCCGTCAGTGGGCTGCGAAGGCTGCTTACCTCCAAGGAGGACACACTTCCCACTGCTTGCCTCCCCTGTGGCTAAGTGGGGTAACAAGGAGACTCCCAGGGGCAGAACCAGAGTTTCATAGATGAATGTTCCACTCTGCCAGGGCAGAGCTTGTCTGCCCAGAGGCAGTCTGTTGCTGCCATGGGCCAGGGACACGTCTCTTTTCTGAACAGGAGTTGTAGTAGTTATCTTGTGTGTGCGTACGTCTGAGAAGCCATTCCTAGACACCTTACTGAGTTGTTTATACAGTGCTGCCAATGTAAGTGCACAGTGGCAAGTTTGTGAACTTAATTGTCAGATTTTGGGTACGATGACAGCTCTGATGGCCATTACAGAAAAAGAGTTCCAAAACTGCTTTGAAGGGTGGGTCGACTAGGCGCTGGTGTCAGTGCATAGCTTCCCAATGGGAGTACTTTGAAGGTGACCATAGTCATTCAGCAATGAGGTATGTAGCACTTTTTCTAGGAGGGATTCATGAAATTGATTGTCTGACCTCATATGTTGTTAAGAGAGATCTCATATTAAGAGAGAGAGAGGGAAGGAAGAGATTTCTCATGTAGAAGGTGTTTATCTTACCCTGGGTCGCCCATAGTACCTGTTGTCCTCAAGTTTATCAAACAGATACTCTGCTTTTTGACATGCAGCATCTGGTTGAGGCAGTGGAGGCTCAGATTCTAAAAGCCAAAGTTAGAAGAACATGATCATTTTTCAGTATATTACAGTCCATTAATGCATGGGTTTAATATTGCAACTTCTACACTTGAGAGTAACCATATTAGAGTTTTTCAAGAGTATTCTTATAAAATTTTTTCATCTTTTAATGCATTATACTGAGTTCTCCTGGTCTCTCGCTAAGCCTGTGCTATGGAGTATGGTAGTTAAGAGCCAGATGCAAGATTTAAATGCTAATTTAGTGAGATAAAGCTTAAGAAGTCAGTTCCTCAGTCACACCAACCATGTTTTGAGTGTCCTGTGGTTTCATGTGGCTCATGGTACAAATAGAACAAGTCCGGAATCACAGTTCTACTGGGCAGCGCTACTTCTAGACTGTCCTGCTTCTAGACAGGTGACACAGGGAAGGACCAGCAATGCTCCTAGCATTTAACTAAAACAAGCAGCAGCAAATAGCAAGAGACAGAAGTCTGCTGCCGTCCAGCAGAGGTTCTGCCTGCAGATACCTGTTTGACAGATTTGATTAACAAGATCCGCAGGAGACAAGGTGACCTGTTGATTTCTTTCAATACGTAACTGCTGAGCGTCCTGGCGCCAGCTCTGAGGAGATGGGTGTGAGTTGATTATGTCCAGACTCAGGGACCAGCTGGAGAGACCGAGAGAGGGCGCCCTCGCAGAGAGACCTACCCCAGTGCAGGAGGGCAGGGAGCTTAGGAAGGGAGAGAGAAGTTGTACGGAAGGAGTGGCAACAGCAAAGGAGGTGATGGAGAGAGACGACGGCTACAGGACCTTTTGAAGGCCCTTTGCTGGACTTCATCCTGGGAAGGCACGGAAGGACTTTAACAGATTGGTGATAATAGTTACTTCTCCAAAGGTCACTCTGGTGCCCACTATGAGAAGGGGTCAGAGACTGTAGCTTATGGCTCTTGAATGATCAGTGCACTTGGCAAGAAAAGAGAAGGCAGAGGGCACGGGGCTGAAAGATGAGTAGAGGAGGAAATGGTGCAGAGCGGAAACGGCATGTTTAAAAGGGTTGGCTCTGAAGGAGAACTGAGAGCAGTCTTAACCACAGTTATAGCTAGAGCACATTCCAGACTGTTCCCTACCTAGTGGACATTGCTTTCAGGTCACACAGAAACCGACAGATTTAGTTCGCCACTGCCTGGCCTGGCCTGGCCTGCCCCGCCCCGCCCCCGCTGCCCAGCGCCATTCAGGCCGGAGCCGTAGGCGGAGTGTGTGCGCGTGCGCAAAGCGTCGCGGCGTGCGCGGTCTCCCTCCGCCGGCGCATACTCACGGCAGGTCCAGGCGCGCAGGTCGCGGCGATGTCGGCGCGCAGGTGCCAGAGCCCGCAGAGTGGGATGTTCTTCGCCGGCCCTGGGATCCCAGCGCGGGTCCTGGCTGAGCTTGCGGGCGCTGAGCGGGGCAGGAGGCCCGCAGCCGCGCGGCGTCCGAGCGTCCACATGTTCCTGCGGCCGCTCCGCCTTCCCGTTTGGGAACGCTGTGGCGACACCTGGTGGCCACCAGCCTCAGGCGCGGCAGCTCGGCTTCGTGCTCAGGGCCCCTCTTCTGTAGGCTGTGTGAAACGGCCAGAGGCTAGACTTCAGGGAGAACTTCCCAGTATTGCATTTGTGTGTTTAACGAAACAAAGAGCCTGCTTTGTTGAACGTGGTGAGTGGGTAACCAAGATTGTTGATCTTGGGGACCTTAGCTTAGTGACCTACTGCTGCATAAATTACACACAGGAGGGATCTGGGAGCTGCAGTCTTGTGGGGAACTGGTTGGGGGTGCAGGTCTTGAAGCTGATTGGCCGCAGTTTAAACCAGCGTGCACACTGGACTTGGACCGTCTGTTTTAAATCTGAACAGTGCACACTTGCTACTGTGTGACCAATAGGCAAGTTAATTAACCTCTTTATGCTTCATCTGTAAAATGCAGTTTATAAGTTTCTACTTCATGGGGTTGTAAGGATAAAGCGAGTTAATCCATGTAACGTTTTGTTGGACGGGCCCTGGATCTTGATACGTGCACAATAAATATTGTTACTGCATTTTTCTGTGTATAAGATAAGATGCCCCCATTATAAGACCCCTACTTTTCTAACCCCAAATTAAGAAACCCTCTTAATTGGGTACTCCTGTAGAAAAGACAACCCCCAATTTTTGGTCTAACAATTTTAGTATCATTTTATACATGGAAAAATGTAATACTTTTTTTGTTTGTTTCTCTGAATTATTTATTTTGGCAAATTTCCTCCTCTCTAAACAATTTGTTTTTGGGGTTGGTTCCCTGGCTGGGAATTGAACCGAGGCTACAGCGTTGAGAGCACTGAAGCCTAGCCACTACACCACCAGGGACCCGCTCCCCAAACAATTTTTAAATATTATACATTCTCTCTTTGAGTCATTTAACAGAAGAGTACTGAGCATACATATGAAGTGTTATGGTTGTGTAGATTCAGTAGCAAACACACACCCTACTTATGTAGATTACATTCTAGTGGACACCAGTTTTAACATTCAACATTAGCGTTTTGTAAATACCTGAACAAATTACTATTATTTCTAAGATCTGCCTCACTCAATAGAGAGATAACTCTAATTGTCAGATTCTGATTGAAGGCCTTCCTTACCACACTGCTTGTTAGGTTTTGGAATTACTGGGATATGTTGAGCTAGGTCTGAAGCACTCTAATGAAATATGTTTTTCTTCCTATAAGACTGGATAAAATTTATCACCAACATGGTTTCTGTGATGAATTTTAACACTTGAACTTGACCTGAAATGTTTACCACATATCTCGCACTTGTAAGATTTCTCCCTGTGCAAACTAGTCTGATACTAAAGATGCCATTAAGGACTGAAGACCACCACATGCATCACATTTGTACAGCTTTTCTCCAGTGTGGACTCTGATGACATTTAAGAGGTGAAGTGGTACGAAAGTGCTTTCCACACATCCCACACTTACATGTTGTTTTCCATGTGGACCTTCTGATTCAAGAAAAGATTCCAGCTCCACCTGAAGCCCTTCCCACACACCTCACATTTGTATGGCTTTTTGCCAGTGTAGACTTTCTGATGGGTTTGAAAGGGTGAATTGAAAGTAAATCTTTTCCCACACATCACATTTGAAAGACTTTTTTCCCCAGTGTGGACTTTTTGATGGCTTTGAAGTTGTGAATTCCAACTAAATCTCTTTCCACACCCGACATATTTCAATGGTTTTTTTCCCCATGGTAAAGTTTCTGGCCCATTTCAGTTATAGATACTCTGGCCCCAGCAGGGCTGGGTGAATCACCTTCACTGGGGAGCTGACAACTCTTTACCTTGGAGTCATGACACTTGATTAAGTTACTTGCAATCTGTTGCCAGATTTGCCAGCAGGAAAGTTCCTCATGTGGTTCTGCTTCTGGAACAGTCTCCATCTCATGTTGGATTTTGCCTCCTGAATTCCATTTCTTTGGGGCTGTCATCTTCATGATCCAAAACTTTCCCCCCCTTACTAAGTGGACCATGCCTTGTTTGAATGGTTGATGCTCCACAGACAGCAGGTTTCTGAAGTTCTCCTACATTGTATTTTGGTACGGTTTCTTCTGGGTGGAGCTCAGCTCCTGCTTGGTAAAGATCACAAGCATGTCCTTGAACATCACTGCTTCCTGGGCTGTGTTCATTTTTTTCTTCATACTTCTGCAGCTGTATACAAATCTCTGTGATATAGAGAGTCCCCTGGGAGTTCCCTGGTGGTGTAGTGGCTTAAGGTTTCAGCGCTGGCACTGTCAGCGCTGCGGCCTGGGTTCAATTCCCAGCCAGGGAACTACCCACATACCAAAAAGCAAAAAAAAAAAAAAAAAGAGAGAGAGTCCTGGTGGGCAGAACTGTGCCTGGTAGTGTCACAACAAGGAAAAAGATGGTGGCACCCTTGGTAATTCATTTTAGGAGAAAATTTTACTTAGGTTGTTATCATAAAGAAATAAAATTTGTGAAAATTTTCTTCACATTTTGAATAGCTTTAGAAAGTGTCAAATGTATATACCAGAGAATATCTTTTTTATTGGGAAGATATGGCAGAGAAGATGGGTAATGGATTAAAGTTGTTCCAGAATCACCTTGGTACTTTGTGAATAGTGGAATGTATAAATACTGAGGACTAAATGACAATTGTTAAAGAGGAACACAAACTAATGGGTGTCAGCATTGAGTGGGAGAGTATATGCAACTAAGGGTGGAGGCAATCAAGGAAGTCTTCATGGAAAAAGTGGCGTTTATCACAGGGCCTTGAAAAATAGGGTAGAAGAGGTGGGGTCTGACTGGCTACCGGGTAGTCCAGGGCATTCTTTTGGATGAGAGACATTCTCCTGCATTTAATTAAATGTAAGCACCCATTTATTGAGCACCTGTTATGTTAATGCCAGGCATAGAGAAGACCATTTTCCCCTTGTGAAGTGTGTGAGGATACTATTGATTGTCACAATGGTGCAGGGGCAAGGGAGTGTGTGTGCTATTGACATCTAATGCATAGAGCTCAAGGATGCTGTTAGAACATCTGGCTGTGCACCTTGACAAACTTATCTAGTCCCAAATGTCAGTTGTGCCAAGGCTGAGAATCCCTCACCAAAGACATATGGGAAGAATCCATTGAAGCATAGAGAAGTGATTTGGTTGTTGGCCAGGGCCCCACCCTGCCACACTAACAGGGAGGCCCCACCTCACATCCTCAGAACTTCATTATATGAGGGCTGTCCTGAAAAGAAATTCAGCCATAATGCCTCTATGGTCCATATTACATGGCTGGGCACTTTCTGAACAGCCCTTGTCCACCTGAAGAGCTGCACTATTATTAACCAGCGTGCTTGGCGCGTCTGGCATAGAAAGCACCTAGCACGTGCTCCAACTCCATGCAAAGTTGTTATCACTACCCTATCTTTTCAGCCATAGAAATAGGCTCAGAGAAGCAGAGCGGAGAACATTAAGGCCTCACAAGAATCTGTCTTTTTCCAGATCCTTGGAGGTGACCAAAAGAAATTAGGCACACCTGGTGTGAAAGGGCCCTGTCGGACCTGGCATACTTCCTCCTCTCTAGGTTGCTTCAGCCCAAGGGCAGGTGCCAGGAGGTGCTGTGTAAACCAGAATTTCCCCAGAATTCACATTCCCTGCCTCACGGTACTTTGATAGTACTTATTCTAGGGTACTTTGATAGTACTTATTCTAGGGCTGCAGTTCTCAAAATGTGTGAACCAGCAGCGTCAGCAGCGTCTGGGAGCTTGTTAGAAATACACATTCTCAGGCCCTATCCTGATTTACTGAGTCATAAACTCTGGGGGGTGGGGCCCACATGTGCATTTTAACAAGACTTCAGGGAACTAGGAAGCATCCTAACGTTTGACAACCACTGCCGTAGGGGATGTTCTTGGGCAAAATTCTAAATTGAGCCAGTGTCACCAGGGTGATTTTTCTAAATCTAAAATGTTAATCTCATCAACCATGGGTCTTCTGTTAATTCCCCTTCACCACCATAAAGATAAGTGCTCTTTTTTTTCCTTTTTGTGTAGCTTACTCTCCAGCTAATCTGAATGTACCAATTAGAATTAGGTTTTGCTGAGTGTAACAGAGAACAAGAAATAATGTTTTAAACACTCTAAAAGATTATTTCTCTTCCACATCCAAAGATGTTGAGAAATTGGCAGTCCAGCTTCTTGAACAGTTAAACAAAGTAATCAGGTATTCAGGCTTCTTTCAGCTCACTGCTCAACTAACTGGGGCTTGGCCCTGGTCCTCATGGTCCAAAATAGTTGCTAGTACTTCAGCCATCACATGTATATTCTAGGTAGCAGGGTGGTGGGAATGGTGCCCTCTTTCTTTAAAAGGCACATTTTGGAACTTCCACTTAATACTTTCACTTGCATGTCATAGGCCAGAACTTAATCATGTGACCTGATATAGCTACAAAGTAGGCTGGGAAGTATATTTAGCTAAATATTTAGCTAAGCAGCCAGTGTGTCCAACTAATAATTGGGAGTCCTGTCATTTAAAAAAAGGGAGAATGGATGTTAGGAGGCATCTAAACATCTTTGCCTTCCCAAACTAAACATAGTTCCTAGAACCTATGATGCTTTCTTTTCTGAGCTCTGGTTTCCCCCTCATGCTGTTCCCTAGTCTTCCATCTCCTGTGTTGTGGAAGGTTGGATTTCCCAAAGAGGGCCACACCAATATTTATGGTCTTTCAGATTTTGACACTCCTCAGAAGTGACTTCCAATAATAGGTCATAAAATGGATATAGCTTTTTCGGGTATTCTCTCTTTGGGAATCTTGCTCTGGAGACCTGTCATCATATTTTGAGGAAATCCAAATTTCCCAAGCAGATAGATGACATAGAAAGGAACTGAGGCCTCTAGCCAACAGCCAGCATCAACCACTACACATGTGAGTGAACTGGTCATCAGATGGTTCCAGCCCCAGCCTTCAAGTCTTCCAGCTGACCCCCCCAGACACCATAAACAGAAACAAACTTCCTGTGGTCCCTGTCTGAATTCCAGAGGCCCAGAATTTGTGAGCATGAAAGATGTTGGCTTGGGTTTAGGCCAGTATGTTTGGGAGTAATCTGTTACACAGCCATTATGACTGGACACATGACATTTCCTCCTCATCCTCTAGCAACTCTGGTGTCAGATGTGACCTCCTTTAGTGTCTTTTCCTAAACAAACCTCTTTATCCCCACAAATATGTCTTAGACACCCCCATGTGTTTCCGCAACCTGCAATGAATTTTCTTATTTAGCTAGTATCTCTGACACATAATGGACACTTTATTGATGAGTGAATGAATGAAAGAAAAAAAATGAATGATGTTCTTCTTTGTTGGTCTCCTACTTTTTCTGTGGTGACTTTCTTGTCTTGTGGCTCACTGCCAGCAAATAGTGGGGAATAACTGATACTGGCCAAAAACAGTTTACATAGTAACATCCCCCTCAAGATATTTATTTGCATTTTCCTTAGATTCTTAAACACTTCAAGACCCAGTGAATGGATTATAAAATATCTTACCCTAAATCTGAAGTTCCTCACTCCCACACCCAGTCCACCAATGAGTTTTGTCAATTCTACCTCCAAAATATATACGAAATATGTCCAGTTTCTTTGTCTCCATCTAAGGCTAATCTCTCTCACTTGGATGACTGCCTTGTAGCTGGTCTTTCTGATCACCCAAACTAACCCAGTCATTTCTAAACACAGAAGGTAGTGTGATTTCTTTTTCCAAAGCCATGACTTAGTGTTTTGTATAAATGATCTATGTTTCTTAAAAAATATGGAAATAAAAACATGTATTCAAAAGAAAGCAAGAAGACACTTCTCAGAAATCGCCACAGTAAACATGTGATGAACATCTCTACAGACACTTCAGTAAGTATATTTATTTTATCTGTTGAACAAGCTCAGTAGATCTCAGAAGGATGCAAGCTGAAATCAATCTCATTCTTTATTAAATACATGACTCTATCCAACTAGAATACAAATTACATGAGAGGAAGGAGCTTCTCTGTTTTTGTTCCCTGATACGACTCCAGAGCCAGGTAAGTGCCTGGCATACACTGGCATACCTCATTATACTGTGCTTCACTTTATTGCACTTTACAGATGTCTTTCAAAACTTGAAGGTAAGACCTTCCGCCAGCAAAGAGATTACAGTTTGATTTATTGAGATACTCATTTATTGTGGTTGTCTGGAACTAAACAAATTCTCACTCATTCTTGCTTGGTCTTGGGTTTCAGCTCAGTGCTCTGACTCAGAGCCTAACACTTAGCTTCCTGTCAGGAGGTGACTTAAACTCTCTGCAAAAGCACATCCCATTGTATTTGCTTGAATTGATTAATAAGAGAAATTGCTGTGGATGTTCTTCTCTGACATTTTCCAAGGGCAAATTTTTCTATAAAGAGAGATGAGAAACAGCAATGTGTCCCAGGAGACTAATTATAGGACCAACATTTAAATTCTAGCTCTGGAATACAATTTGATATATAAGGGTTGTCTGGAAAAAATCCAGCCATAAATGCCTCTATTTTTCATGTTACAGGGCTGGATACTTTCCAGACAGCCCTCACATGATCTTGACCTTAATATAGTTTAAGTTCATAAGATAGTCAGCAAAATTAACTGATCAATAATTCCAAAATATTTTTGACAATAAACATAAAACATGTGAATTATGTGTGCTAATTATTAAAACTTTAAGTAGCCAGAAGAAAGGAAGTTTGGATTTATTTGCTGAGAATGATTCCCTGCAGGGTTCCTTGGGGCCATGTGTCATAGGGTTTGATTTTTTTATTTTTTATTTTATTTATTTATTTATTTATTTTTGGTATGTGGGTAGCTCCCTGGCTGGGAATCGAACCCAGGCCGCAGCGCTGACAGCACCAGCGCCGAAGCCTTAAGCCACTACACCATCAGGGAACTCCCATAGTGTTTGATTCTTAATCTGACAGATTAAGAAAGCTTCAGGCAAAGTATTCTCACTGTATAAAATCTCTTAATGAAGATTGCTTGAGAGAACAAGAGAAAAGAAACATATATCTGAAAAGTCACTTTAGAGAGTCATTTTTCTGGTTGAATTTGTGTTATTAATTAGGCCTCAATTAAGTAGTCAAGTAGTAGTAGAAACATGTATATTTTGTGGACTCAGACAGATGTATTTATTTGCAAACCATAATTTTCAAAAAGTTACTTTAATTCTCATACACTGAGAGTACTGTGTATACTGAGCGTGTGTCAAAGATTAACTAATTAGAGAGGTGTTATGGGCTGAACTGTGATCCACCCAAATTCATATGACAAAATCCTAACCTCTAGTACTTCAGAATGTGACTATATTTGGAAAAAGCTTCTAAAGAGGTAATTGAGTTTAAATGAAGTCATAAAGCTGTGACTTTAATCCAATGTAATTGGTGTCTTTATAAGAACACGAAGAAACATTAGGGGTACCCATGCACAAGAAAAAGACTGTGTGAAGAGGCAGCAAGAAGGTGGCCACGGCAAGCCAAGGAGACAGGACTCAGAGGAAATCATCCCTACCAACACCTTGATCTTGGACTTCTAGCCTCCAGAATGTGAAAAAATAAATTTCTGTTGTTTAGTTTACCCAATTTGTGGTATTTTGTTTTGGCAGCTCTACAGAAGTATAAGAGGGCATCAGAAGGAAAGCAAGGCTGGTTTCCAAAAGGATGGCAGACACTGATCTATGTAGTCAGTGATAATGAGAATGCTGGAGTAAGACTGCTAAGTTAGATACACAACTGATTAGTGTCCTTCATGTTTGTATAACTTTCAGGCTTAACTTCTTAGATAGCAATTATTTGCATCTTACCAGTTTTCTAAAAGTTGACATTCTTGAGGCCTAATTAATAACAAAGTATAAACATAATCATATTGTTCTAGATTAGAGTTTCTCAATAGTGACACTATTGTTATTGTGGACTGGATAATTCTTTGTTTTGGGAGGTGGCACACACTTTATAGATGTTCAGTAGCATCTCTGGCCTCTACCCACTAGGTGACAGTAGTATCTGCTCCTTCATCCACTTGTGACATCAAAAATGTTTTCATACATTGTCAAATGTCCCTTGTAGGATGGGCAAAATTATCCCCAGTTGAGAACCACTTTTCTAGTATAACTTTGAATTAAAGACCCAAAGCCATTTTTTTGCCTTACTTCCAAGTTTTAGATAAATGTTGTTAACAGTGTTCAAATCCCTGCTCTGCCCCTTGCTGTGTGTTCTTGGTCTGTTTTTGTTTGTTTGTTTGTTTTTTAACCTCTCTGAGTTTCAGTTTCTTCATCTGTAAAACTGAGCAAATACACTTTCACCTCAATGGTTTGTGTTAGGATAAAATGACGCTATATGTGCAAAACACAGACAGCAGCAAACTCAAGTCATACACTTGGCCGCATGGTTGGTCATGCTGCCTTTTAAGAGGCATGTACACCTTCGGTCCCAGAAGGCAGAAAGCACTTGGGACCAGTTTGGCCGGTGGATCATAGACATCTGGATCTGCACTTCAGGTGACTGCAAGCAGGTTTCCATCACTGGAGTCAGGTCCTTGCTACTGATCTGGTTGTATCCATTCACCACTCCCGCAGGGCAAAGTGTGTGGTTATGAGAGTTAGGTGAAGAGAAGAGGGAGGAATTACCATTCCATAACCCTTGGCTATCACAGTGTGTCAGCTTTCTCCTCTCTCCCTAACCTGATGCAGGTGTCAACACCTCCACTGCTTTCTGCCAGCAGCAAGCACCCTCCTTGCTTTCTCTTCTCTGCGTTAGGCAATCAAGAGTGACAGAGTATACAGGGTCAGGACTTCCACATGAAAGTGTAACTGGCATCTTTGTTGATATTGTTCTACTTCTGATTTTCAGAGGTGAGCTTGTTGACCAACTAAATTATATTTATATGTGTTTGTTAAAATATTTTATGCTTTGGTAGGAGTTGAGGGAGAAGGGACTTTTGACCCCTTCCCTAAAGGAGACAACGGGATTCTTAGGAAACCACTTTAAGACCAGTCCAAATCCCTCCGTGGGACTCCATGGTCCAGCAGGAGTCCTGGAACTGGATCTGGGACCCAGGAAGGGGTTATATTGGGGTTTCTATTTTTTTAAACTGCTGAATTTGTGTCATTTGTTTTGTATTGGAGGGGGCTTCAGAGCTGGTTCAGCCTAGGGGTGGTACCGCCCTCGCCCATTCTATGGGGATAATTGGTCCCCATCCTCTGCTTATAGAACACCAACTGAGGCAGCCTGGGCTTGAGGCTCTGGACTGGACCTACTGCAGAATAAAATGAAACTGTCTCCCGACAATGCAGAATTATGTCAGAACATTCCCATGGTGCTTTCTCTCCAGGCTTCTCAGCTCCTGCTTTCATTGCAGCAGTGCCTGGCGTGCCTGAGTGAAAGCCATGACAACTAATATGAACGATTAGTTGTATGAAGCTATGTGAACAGTTCTGTATGGATTGTGACTTGTCAGTAATGCTAAATGCTGCACAATGCAATAGGGAGGCCCTGGAAGAGGGGGGTGCACAGGGCAAGGCGTGGGATCGGGGCCTAGACCCACCAGCACCATTTGCTCACCCTGGATTTCGGTTTTCTTATGAACAAAATGAGAGATAAAAATGCCCTCCTGTTTGCCTCAGAGAGTGTGAAAATCGAGTACAGGAACTTCTGCTTTAAAGTGGGGGTGTTCCTTGTGAGCTATGCTGTTCTGGGTGAGAACTCAGCACGTTTCTTATAGAAATGGTACCACTGGATGGCTCGTTATCACCACTCAGCAAATATTTAATGAAGCCCGACTTTGTGCAGGCACTACTCTAGAAACTGGTGACACAACGGAAAACAAAAGAGGCAAGAAAAATAAAACCCCTTCCTTTTTATTTTCTATTGTGGGGAAACTGAGGATAAATAAATAAACAAGTTAAATGATGTATTCATTGGTGAGAGGTGGTAGAGAAAATCAAAGCATGCAAGAGCAAGAGGAAGTGCAAGAGCCAGTCCCAAAGGCCCCCACCCCTGCTATTTATACTGTTGTGTATTCTTCTCCCAGGGTTGGTCTGTGTGACCAATAGAATGTGACAGAAGTGACGGTATGTTACATTTGAAAGATTAGGTGTTGGGAGGCTGGCTTCCTTCTTGGGCTGTCTGTCACTCAGTCCGGGGGAAGCTGCTTGCTGGGCTGCCTATGGAGAAGCTCACATCCCGAGGAGGAGAGGTATCTAATCAAAAGCCAGTGAGAAAATGAAGCTTGTATGAGAAACTTGAGCCAGAACCACAGAGAAAGCCTTTTCTTCAGTGCTCTAGAGGTGAGGATGTAGACTCAATGTGCTCTCTCCTGTAACTACCATCACGAGGCACTGTGCTTAGTGCTTTATGTATACTATGTCATTTAGTTCTCCCAACAGCCATACTGACGGTTATTATTATCTCCATTTTACAGACCAAAGCTCAGAGGCTAATTCACTCGCTCCAGTCCTCCAGCTGGGACTCACACTTGGGTCTTTAACCTGCCATACAATTCTGCCTTTCCTTTGCTCTTTCTAGACTAGGTTTTCGACATAACACTAACACCCCTTATCTTTCCTAATTTTATCTTGTCCTCCAAGTCATTCCTAAACAGTGACATTCATTAAGTAATTTGGCCCCGGGCCACAGTCCTACCCATATTTTACCCCCAGAGTATCACACGGTGGCTCCAATATTCACAGGGATGTTCTATCACACACTCCAGTTTCACAGTCCTTGGAATCTGCTTTCTGCCACCATTCTCACATGGCTTTAGCAGGCCCTTATGTTGGGCTGCTTATTGGCCTACTTGCTCTTACTAGCATACGACCATTCTCCATTCCTGACCTATTTTACTCTGTATTGCAGGAGAGCTGATCTCTGCAAATCACATTTCCAAAACTCCATTGCCAGTTATTTTTATTATAAATGCAGCCAATGAGAGGCATTTGTGGGAAATTGGAGAATGAGTGGAAGAGAAAACCCAGGGAGTTCCTCCCCTTCTTCCTGCCCCGTCACATCCTTTCGGGCAGCATCTCTAGCAGTGATTGGGTTTCCTCTGTCGGTCCACCTCTCGCTGTGCAGGCCACCATGGTTCAGCCTCTATTCCTGGGCTCTGGCAACACTGTTTGTCCTTTTGTCCATCTAGTTGTAGCAACATAACTTTCTGCATTTCCTAATCTTGAGGTTGTCTTATTTTCCCCTGGCAGCTCTTTGGGCTCTTCTGTCACTTTTGCAATTAATTTCTTGTATTAAATTCTCTCTGTGAATTGCCTAGCCTTGGTTTTGTTGTTCAGGCCAGATCTCAACTACTTCCTATGTTTATACTCTGGACTCCATAGTCATTTAAAATTGTTTTTCCTTAAATACCTTCAACTCCAGGATCCTGCTTTGTGATTAAAATTTCCAGTTCTTTAGTCTCACTCATGCTCTTCTTTCTATTTTATGTCTGCCTCGTTTACCACCCACCCACCCATCCATATTTATTGGGCTTCTATAGACCGAAGCACTGTGGTACTGATGACACAGTGGTGCACAGAACTGCCAAAGAGTGCGCCTTCATGCAGTGCCATAGTCTTGTGCAGGAGAGAGATATATTTTTTTTAATTGTAAGAAAATTTAACATGAGATCTACTCTTTTGACAAATTTTAAGTGCATAGTAGTATAATCTTGTTAATTGTAGGTACAGTGTTGTACAGCAGGTAGCTAAAACTTATTCATCTTCCATAACTGAAACTATAACCCATTGAACAGCAACTCCCCATTTCTTCCTCTGTGCAGCCCCCGGCAACCACCACTCTATTCCTTCTCTGAGTTTGACTAGATACCTCAGGTAAGTGGAATTGTGCTGTATTTGTCCTTCTGTGACTAATTTATTTCACTTAGCATAATGTCCTTCAGGCATACAATGTTGTCACATATGGCACAATTTCTTTCTCTCTCTCTTTTTTTTAAGGCTGAAGAGCATTTCCTTGTATGTATATACCTCATTTTATTTATCCCTTTATCTATAGATAAATGTTTGGGTTGCTTCCCTATGTTGGCTGTCATGAACAAAGCTACAGTAAACATAGAAGTGCATATCTTTTCAAGATCCTTATTTCAGTGTTTTTTTGTGTGTGTGTGTGGGGGGGAGGGGAGTGAGAGTGCTGGATCATATGGAAATTCTACTTTTAATCTTTTAAGGAAACTCCATACTGCTTTTTCATAGAAACTGTATCATTTCATGTCCTTACTAACAGAGCACAAGGCTCCCTTTTCTTCACATCCCCATTAACATTTGTCATCTTTTGACTTTTTGGTAATAGATATCCTAGCAGGTATAAAGTGATCCATCATGTATGCGGTTTTAACTTCCATTTCCCTTATGATTAGTGATATTGAGCATCTTTTTATGTCTGTTGGTCATTTGTATCTTCTTTGGAGAAATGTCTATTTGAATTCTTTGCTTAATTTTTAATTGGGTTATTTGTTTTTTTGCCATTGAGTTGTAGGATTTTCTTTTTTTTTTAATTCATTTTTATTGTTAGACTTATTGGGGTGACATCTGTTAGCAAGGATTACATAGGTTTCAGGCATACACTTCTACAGTGCATTGTCAACTTGTTGTAACTTCTCTAATGTAACTAATGTAACTTCTCTTTCCATCACCTTATATTTAGCTTCCCCCCCTCCTCTCCCACCCCCTCCCCCTTCTCCCCTCCCTAACCCACTTGTCCCCAAATAAACATTAAAGTATTGATTGTGTCCATGGGTTATTTGTTTGTTCATTTCTTTTTTTTTCTTTGCTTTCAGTTTTATATTCCGCATATGAGTGAAAGCATGCAGTTCTTTGTTTTTTCTGTCTG
>PVJL010012909.1:0-34785 GCA_004026885.1 Lyroderma lyra | reverse complement strand
GGGGGGGGGGGGGGGGGAGAGGGCGGGAGCGCTGCCCTCGCAGGGATGGGAAGAGAGTAGGCGGAGCAGGTGGAAACCGTACTGTAATCCGCCACACTCACTGTTACGTTCATTATTTTTATTGCGTTGAATAAGCGTGTGTGTGCTTGTCACTGTCAAATGTTAGTTAGCCCTCCTAACAGTCCTACGAGGTAGGTGCTATTCTTGTCCCCAGTTCACAGTAAGAACCTTCTGATACAGTGAGGGTCAGTGCAATAGCCAAGGCTAACACTTCTGCAAGTGACCGCAGCCGGCTCCTGCCCAGGCCTCCTGACTCCCGGGCCACAGGAACGGCCGGGGCGGCAGTGCGCCCTGGTAGCAATGGCAGAGCTCTCCTTGCTTCTTTGTCATTTTCTGCGTCTCAGGATTCTTCATAAAGCATTTTTTCTATTTCTTTACTGTTCCAAAGTAAATAAATTAGTAAAGTCCACGAGAACGTACAACCTGTTAAATCTCTTATTTCCAGTATCTCAGGAGAAAACAACTTTCCTTTGATTCAATATTCTGCTCTCATCAGCCACTTTCGTCTTTTCCCCATAACCCTGCAACACACAAGGTGACTTGCCTTTTTCTCCCCTTCTCTCTACAGAATGGAAAGTTACAAACCTCTATTTTCATGGTCCTGAACGGAATCATTTAACCTAACTCCCTAAGACCAGGACACTGATAATGTATAATTACAGGCCAGAGGCTTACAAAGAGTTAAGATAAATTCACTAAATACGAGTATGTGTCCTCTTCATCAGATTCTGTGCATGCCTAAGAAGGTAGGGCTTTAATGGTGTCCAACAGGCCACATCATGCTTTCTAATCCACGTTATTCTTGTTGCTGCTGTAGAAACAATTCGTGATGACATAGGTTTTTCTTCCCCAGGAATATTACCACTTCACTTTCTGAAGGTGGAGTACTATGAAATTTAAATTAAAGTCATTTCACTCAGTAATATGTTGACTTTATTTTATTGGTAGTGATAACTCTAAATCAAGTGTGATTATTTGCAAGTGGTGTCTCAATCAAATCAGAGTGATTTGATCCAAGTGCTTCCTACAAGAATGCTAGTGTTTGCCTGCAGGGACACGCCTCACTCGGTTAAACAATCCCACCTGAGATGCGAGGCGAGTCATCGCGATGCTGTTTTCTTGTCTATGAAATGGGGATAATCATGGGTGGCCTTTTGTAAGGTTCCATGTATGTGCAAGTGCATTGTGCATAATTAAGCACAGAAATTATTGTCACACCGATGTTAATAAGATAAAAATTACTATTTTTAGTATTTATTGATTCCCTTAAATGATCATAATGGATCAATGCCTTGACATGGCAACACATATTAACTGCGTGCAACAGTCCTCTTGACACTCTGAAGCTTCTACTAGTAAAATCTTTTGGTATCTGCTGTGTCCAATGTTCCTAGGGAGACACTGTGATAGAAATAATTCCAAATTATACATGTTCATTTCAGTGGTTGACTTTGCACTCCAATCATATCTCCAATTTCAGGTTTGCTTAGGACAATGAATTAAAATTCAACAGGATGGCTAACCCAGCCATTGCTTGCTATACCAGCCAATTTTCTCAGAATCTGATTATGCTTGAAATAAATGTATTGGAATAGTAGTCAAGAATGTGGTTGAGGCTGTATATAAAATACATTTATATTATAATGAAGGTTCATTTTCTTCTAGAAACCATAGCATACTAAAATGCGAGGTGACATTACAATATTGTTATTAACATAACTCAGGCTTGAATTCACTATTACATCACGTATGAACGATCAGAGGAGGATTAGAGGACAAATGTCACAGCTGAGCTCAGTGACCCCTGAGTAGGGACTGGAATTTGTCATGAGAGTGACACTGGGGTAGGCAGATCTTAATCTTTTCAAGTCATCCAACCTTTGAGGTTTTTTCCCCCTTATTTATAAAAAGGGCTTAGCAAACTGAAGTCTATATAAACTATTCTTTCCCTTTTTTAAACCAGAGAACCATTAAATATTTTTAAAAGAATATTTCTCTGGTTCTAATCCTCAACTTTATACCTGCTTTTTCCTTTCCAACTTGAGGGTGGGGTCAGGTAAAACATCGTTGTTGCTTTTGTGGAGGTAAGACTGTTCTGGTACATACCTGAGGAGTGAAGAGGTAAGTAATGGTAACAACTGCCACTTATCAAGCTCCGAATATGTGCCAGACACGTGAAACTGGGTGCTTTGTAAATATGGTTCCAACCATTTAAAAATGTTCTTTCAAAAATCTTCATTTAGTTGTCTATAAAATGCACTTAATGGTACTTACATAGAAGATCATTTGAATTTCTCAAGGTCATAGAATCATGAAAATAAAGGAATTGGGGTTGATCTACTAGCTTTTTCCATAGCCTTGCAGATTTCCCCTAAAAAAAAAACCTGGTATTTCTTGATATCAACACTTACTGCTCAGTATCCTGTGGTACTCCATTCAGTTTTCCATAGGAATTGGAGACATTTAGAAATCAGTTACCCAACAAGCAGAGGAGGTTGTATTTCCTTTTAACTGAAAGTAGCAGTGTAAATTGTGATGAATGCCCTGAGTGAAGGCCAGAGAGCTAAGACTCATTTTAAACTCCTCCAGGAAATTAAAGGGAAAAGAAGAATATGTCTACAATGTGTAAGTCTATATTTAGTAGTCCCTTTTAAGTATCAGATTAGGTAAATAAAATCACTAGGATCTGAGAGATAAGGTAAGGGTATGCATTAAAAGGACAGACATATTGAATATCAGAATGGAAAGATTTTAAGGAGACAAAAGCAGGTTGCATCACCTAGAGAATGATTAGGACAGCAAATTCAAGGCACTAAGATGACATACATAATATGTATAACCTGAGATACTTTTACCGTGTCAACGAAGCCTTTCAACTCTGCTGGACAAAGAGCTAATCAAAGCTGGAAGTCAACTAACTTTTTGAGAATGGAAGAAGGTAAGTGATCATCCTTAGAAGAATAAAGAAATAATTCCCATGAAGTGTTGGAAGATATGAGATGACCTGGGAAAATGTAGTTAACTTATATTTAGTGTCTAGTGATCATAATGAGAAGACACAATTTACATACATTTTTTTTGTGTACTATCACCAGGATCTATAAGATGGTATGAGACTAAATACAAATAGCTTTTAATGTTTTCATCAAGCATCGACTAATGGACTTGTAAGAGATCACACATATAAAGTTAACTCACTTGGATTTCAGAAGGTTTGTGGTAACTCCACGTCAAAGTGAAAACTGAAGACATATGGAGTGCATCCCCTAAATGTGGAGGATATTAACCGTACTTGCTATCGTTTTCAATTCTTTCACTTTCATTCACTACCTTATAAACATGACATCATAGAACTCTTCAGAATTACCATGTTTTGACTAAATTGTGATATAATCTAATGCTGCTTAATCTCCATCAAAGGTTTCCTGTTACTTTTGAGCTTAAAGCTCAGGAATCCCAGAAGGCAACATGGCGACCCGGGATTTGCCCCATGCTGGTGCCTTCAGCTTCTGCCATGGGGTCTCCTGCCTACCTGCCCCTCCCCATCAGTAGCAGTAGGCTGTCCTCTGTAATTTCTTTTTCAATCGTCAATTTCTTTACTGTTGTTCCTTTCCTTCCTTAGACAACCCATCTCCTCACATGTGCCCACAAAATACACTGCATTCTTTAAGACACAGGTCAACTATTATCTTCTTCAGTGATGTTTTCCTGACTTTTCACCTGCCCCAGCCTGAATGTCACCTGCCCTGTCCATCCTGTTCAGATAGGACATCTCCCTGGGCTGCTGTGACTACTCTCTTGGCTTGCTCCTTCACTTGCCTTGATTTCCCACTACACAGTGAGGTTATGGGAGGCACGGTGTGTAGTTTACCAAGTATTAAGTTCCAGGCCCCTGGGAATACCTTCTAATAGATGCATAATACTTGCTGGCTCAGGTTATGTCCAAATTCCATTATTCCATAAATGAAGAAATTAAGGCCTGAGACGGTTAAAAGACCTGCCCAGGGTTTCACTGGTGGGTTATTATATGTAATCACTGTTAAGTAGAAAGTTCTCAAAGATAACACACAAGGTCTGGATTAAGATAAATTATTTTTACAGGTGCAAAGCACGTAAGGCATTCTAAATAGCAGTGGCTTCTATGCGGAGTAGAAGTATAATCATCATTTGTAAAGCAAGCTACAAAGTAATTGGGAAGCAACCAGTTCTTTCTCATCTAAAACTCCCAAAAGTATGAAAACAAACATAGAAACACCTGTTCTGTGGTCATTTTAAGACTGCCTTCTTAAAATGAAACGCATCTTTCCCAATGAGCTCACTAGGAAATCACAAAACAAATACAGTGCAAAATTGCTACAAAATATGCCACTTCATCGAAATACAATGAACTGTTCTTTTTGACAGATAAGTAAAAAAGACTTAGTGTTTGACAATATAAACACTACCAAGAAATACAATAAATTCATTGAAATAAATCACAAAAGTTGGTTGATTGGCGCTACGAAAGCAGTATTTTTTTTTGTGATAAGCAGGTTGAATTTGGATCTGAGTTGAGTCAGACTTGTTTATCTTTGATTTTCATGATGAGTTCATATTTCAGAAGTAGTGGATTTGTCTCTGATCCACTGGGTTTTATCTTTAGAAATCACTGGAAAATTAGGGTGTCTACTGCACAATTGACAGTTTTCGGGGGGGCTGATATCACTGAACTTGGAGGTAGGGCTTGCGGACGGTACATGAGAGATAGGGAATAGAAATTCAGCTGACTTGTCCCTGTTTCTATTTAAGTATCTGTGGAAGGGAACACATTTCTCTTATAACAATAGGATAAAAATCTGCAGAAGACACAGACTAGACATGTTGGCAATTGAAAAGTTTCCTGAATTGCTCTGATTGAGAAATAGATGAATAAACCGTGTTTCACAGAGTACGAGAGAGACCTTTAAACCATCTATTTGGACTGGGGACGGCATCTTAGACACAGTCCATCTGCCAATGCCAATGGGACTGATTTCATCAAGACTGAAAGACCAGGTTTGCACAGTTAAACCCCAGCCCATCCATATTTTATTTCCATCTGTACACAGAGTGCTTCGGCATTCCCAGTTTTCATTTGTATTGGTGCCTTATTTCGCCATCAAAACATTTGTGTCAAGTAAATGTTATGGTCACCAGTTGACAGGGAAACAAAAGCAGGTTTAGAGAGAAGTAGACTGCTGGCCACATAGCTTTTCTTATTTTGAATCTGGTTTATACAACATATAACTAGGCTGACCAGATGTACCATTTTAAATGGGACAGAAAAGAATGGCACTGTCCCGTCTCACATGGTACGTGTGGTCAGCCTACTGACACCTTGAATTGAGCCCCGTGAGACCAGGTCGGTCAGACTACCTGTAATGGACTTTGGAGGTGGAAAGACAATGGTCTGACTCCAGGTTTACCCACTCGCTCACTGAGTGGCCATAGACAGGCAAGTCACGTCACTTCTTTGAGCCTCAGTTTCTTCTCTGAGAAATGAAGACAATAATATAACCAAATTGTTGTGAGGATTAAGTAAAATAAGTTCTGAGAAAAACCTCAGTATAAAATAGACAAGGCTCAGGAAATATAAATTTCCTTCCTATTGCAGCGCATGCCAGCACTGGATAATACCCTACCATTCTTGCTAAGTTTGTGGAAACCTTAAGAATTATTTAGCAGGGAGGCACTTTGAAATTCTAATCCTAGATATCCCAGTGGTAAATGACTTTATGTTAAAGAGAAAAAAAAAAGCCCAAATGAATGCACTAGTACACTTGGCATCTGTTTTCTCTGAAGAAAAAACTGTGAAATGTGAACAGTCAACATCTCTCCAAGTGTGGGAGCATCTACCAAGCATAGACATACCTGGGTCTATCTGGGAGAGTTAGATCTCAGAAGGGAATGTGCTTTGCAAATACCTGGCAGAAAATGTAAAGATATAAAATACTTGCCACACACACACCTTTATACTGGCTAATTCAAAGTGTCATGAGAGTGAATTTAAAGAAGCAGGTAAATTAAATCATTTCCAGCCCAAAGCCAACTTTCAGCCTTGTTTTCCCTGGATATTTCTATCTGAAAACCCTCTGAGATTTCCAGCAGAAGAAAGTCTATTAATTCTCCATGTACTTGTTGATGTAACAGCTATCAGGATTATGGGTTGAATATTTCTAGTGTAGGGAAAGTAAGGGAGGCAATTAATTTCTGTGAACTAAAATATACCTTTTTTCATTAATCTTTTATTGTAAATGAGCAAAGTAATTGAACCAGTACCACACTGTCAGAATGAATGCAATGCCAGTGGGATATGCTTGAGAGAACACATACTGATTGAGTATTAAATATCTAACGGCAATAATTTATGGTTCATTACCTCTTTTGGAGTTTCTTAGTTGCATGGGGCTTGAATTCTAAGTAGTCAGACTTTTAGCAGAAAACAGCTTTCAAACGCTGAAGGCAGCAAGTGCACACAACCCACAGACCATCTCCTTAATTTGGGCTGTTTCATCCTTAATTGAACCGAACTCCAAGAGTATTTGCAAGCAGGGCTGATTGTTTTAAGTACAGAAAGATGTCACCTCCCCATTCCAAAACGCCCTTTTGTATACCCTGCCATGGTGTGTCTTTGAAAGGTCGAGGTGACGTGGACACGGAACTGTGAATTAGGAATATCATCTAAGCGTCGATGCTGCAACTTGCTGCGTATTATGTAAATCCCCATCCGGCCATTCCGCGGTTCAGACATCTCAGCTTTTGGTTCCGACTGACACTAGCTTCCTTAATTGTATTGACATCCCCTGTGGCACTATTCCGTTGCACATGGAAATGGAAGCTTTTTTCCTGCTGGTAACAAAATGCGATCAACCTGAAGCAGTGCTACAGAAATCTATGTTTTGGATTTGAAGATTGTGTCTATTCAGACCTCATGCAGTTTAAAAACAAACACTGTTAAAAGAAAACAATATGAGCCCAGTATCTACGGCAAAGAGGCACTGCAGCTATTTGTTCAGTTGTTGGGTTTTAAATAAATGCCTTTATTCCAGTTTTACCTCGATGTCCTAAGGAGCAGCTAGTGTTAGAGTTGAAATCTATTTTTTTCTTTTTCAGAGCAAACGTGTATTTTCTTCGATTCCTAGTATTAGCTCAATATAGGTTGCTGACATGTAATTTCAACTAAAATAATATGGACTTTGGATATGATTTGAACATAAATGCATAATCGTGTATGAAAATTTCTACAAATTTGTTTTCGTACCACCCTTTACCCTAACCATATCTGATAGGTGATTTAGGAAGGGCTTTTGAAATAATTGGGTACCCTCCTTTATCCGGGAACTTCTTTCTCTCCCTCCTGCTCATATTATAGTTTTTACTAAGTGGAGGTGTAAATTTTATTTCACTATATTAAAAAAAAACAAACCTTAAAACGTCCTTTTAAATAGTCTTACACAAAGAACAAATGACAGAGAAGAAAAAACACAGCAGCAGAAAAGATAAACTCATCAATAATAATCAGAGGTCAAATCCAGCAAAGCTCAAGGAGCTTTTTAAAAACAGTATCTAGGAAAATCCCTAAGAATTCCAGGTGGTAACATTTTAACAGGCAACTGAACTTAGCAAGTAGTGCCCAAGCCTTCCTACACAATGATAAGCTGAATTAACTTTGTGCTCGAATGCAGTTTAAAGTTTTGACAAAAGAAAATTACATGAAGTTAATTCACAGTAAACCGATCGTATTGTTAGTGGGTAATAGTCAGCAGTCTTGCTCTCAACACAGTAGAGAGAGTTAAAATTATATAGCTTAGCAATGTCCACTATTTCAGGAAGAAAGGGATGGTAAACAAACTATGGCTTCCATGACAGCCTATAATAAAGGAGGGAAATGAGAAAGGAAATGACCTTAAAGGTGTTACGGGGCCAATGGAATCAGAATGACCAGAAGAAAAAGAAAGACGATGGATGCCCATCGCACCCTCTCACACCCCGTAAGCCTCTCGTTGTGGTCAAGAGAACCAACAACGAAAAGCAGGGGAGAAGTAAAAGAAATAGAGAAAAGACAGGTGATCTCTTTTCCAAGGGTTAAACCACAGAGCATTATAAATTGGAAAAATATATACTGATATTTAATAAAATCATCTAGGCATTGATCAGGATGGTTCCAATGACTGATAGGGTAGCGAGCAGCATGTTTATCACACAAGTACCATTGTCTGGCCGGTAAGATCTCTTTAACAAAACATGAGCATTCAAATTCACAAAGATTCAATACGTGGCTAGTTAAGTAAGTTATGGTATATTTTGACAATTAAAATACCATGCAGCTGTGAAAAAGCATGAGAATGTTCTTTATCTAGCAATGTAAAAAAACATCCTATTCTAAATTTCAAAAAAGCAAAGTACAAAATAACATGTATAATGTGCTGTTTTCATCATTAAACTAAAACTCGTGTGTGTGTGTGTGCGTGTGTGTGTATACATGAAACATTGGGGTAAGCAGAATAACAGACTCCAAATTGTTCAGACCCTAATCCTTCTTGAAACCTGCCCATCTACTACCTTCTAGAGCTTTCCCGATGAGAGTAAGATTAAGGACCTTCAGATGGGAAGATTATCTTGGATTATCCGAATGTACCCAATGAAATCATATCCATCCTGAAAGGGGAGGACCTTCTTTGACTGTTGTCATAGAACCAGAGAGATGGCAGCATGAGAAAGACCCAAGCCACCTACGCTGTCCTTGAAGACGGAAGTGGGTGACTAACCTGGCCTCTGAAAGCTGGAAAAGGCCCCAGAGCCTCTGCAAAGTGTCCTGCAGACACTTTGACTTTAGCCCCGGGAGGCCTGTGTCTGACTTCTGACCTCCAGGACTGTAACTGTGTGAGGTTTTGCTTTTCTGTTACTTGTGACAGCAGCAGTAGGAAGGGAATGAACTGTACAATATACGTATGTATACATTTACTTTTATTTGCATGGGCCACCTCTACAAATACACCATGTGAACTGGGAAAACTGCTTTTTGTAGAGCAAGTACTGGAGTGGCAGGACACAGATGGTGACCTTTACAGTTTATCTTTTGTACCTTTCAGATTCTGAACCATCTGAATTTATCTATTCCCAAAGTAAGTATAAATGATTTAAAATAAATACAGTAACATTGCCCTTCTTTCCTGTATTTTGAAGGGTATGGGCCACATCAAACTGGTGTGCCATAGGCCATCATCTTCTTCAATCGGATAGTGGAATGTTGAAGAGAAATACAGTCATGATCAGCCAATCAGAGGAGAGGGGTTTTGCTGAGATATGAGTTATGAGTAAATAATTGCTTACTTTTTAATTTTTATTTATATTTTTGGGTGACTCATTACTTTTTCTAAAGCAATGGTTGGGTGATTTTCTATTTATTGCAATTAAATTTCAAGGTGAGTTAATTCATTGTCCCCTATCCAGTCAACACTCATCAGTGACCATCGGCGCTGGGAGCTGGAGGCTCAGAGATGAACCTGGTGGAGTGTTGCTGAGAAGCCCTTCACAAGATACATCCTTAAGCAAATCATTACAGCCAAATGTGAGAAATTCCATACGAGGGATGATATCAGCTAATGGAAAATAATCCAGGAACACCATCTTGGCTGGAAAGTTATGGCTTGGAATAATTCTGGCGGTCATCGAACATTCTCCTTTATGGAAATCAGTAAAAATGAAACAAGGCCTTTGTTATAAATCATCCATTATAAAACTGTTGTAATAAATACACAATTCTATAGATGACAAAGGGGCACAGTGACCTCGAGATCAGTGACATGCATACATACCAGGGCTGGTGGTGACAGGCTGTGACACAGACCCTGTGAGATCCACCTTAATATCAAACAGGCCTCATCTCTCATTTTCAGAGTCTTCTTAGACATTAAAAAAAAAGCCAAAAGTACTAGATAAATTAGGCTATTTCATTTTCAAAAATGTAGATTCTTACTGTCAAGAGAAGTGGTGACTGATGCTATTCTGCAAATACATGCTACTCAGGGACCCGAAGTGTAAGTGAGGTCCTAAATACTTTCTTATACTAAATGCCACCTATAATTGGAATGTGCTGACAACTAGCGAAAAGGAAGACTTCAGTGACACAGACAGCTTGATTCAAGACGGGATCGAAAGCTAATATTGAATTAACCATAAAATAGGGTCTCATTACAGCTGTTCAAACTTAAGTAACTTCAGTATTAAAGGGCGCGACAGGATGTTTCTTGGCCCCAGCCGTGCCCTGGGCGGGGGAAAGGGCTGAGACAGGGTTCGTAGTCCAAACAGGTTCAGACGTGCAGATGTGGCACCTAACCCCGTGAGGTTCGAACTGACAACGCCAACTTCGTTTTTTTTAAACACTCCTTTTGAATCCTATTTTTTTTGAGATGCAAAAATGTATTTTATATATTGCAAGTGAAATCAAAAAAGTTCTTTCCTCCCTCCCGAATTTCTGGAAGTTTCAAGAGAGAGTGAATTTGGATACGAATTACGCAGATAAGAATATCTATCGCTAGTGCGCGCCCTCCAACTCTCTCTCTCTCTCTCTCTCTCCCCCCCCCGTGTGTGTGTGTGTGTGTGTGTGTGTGTGTGTGTGTGTGTGTGTGCGCGCGCGCTTGTCTCCTTTATGTACAGCAATAGCCCCACCAGGACAGTGAAGTACCTGATTCCTGCGCCTCCTTCCCGTTTTCCGACAGCTCCGTTGTCCATGCACTCGATGGGCAGGAGGACTTGGGTGCTGGTTACAAATCTCTATCATAAGCTCATCTTCCCTTCAGCCTTTAGGACTCCCCTTCCTCAGGCTTCATCAGACATTGATTTGTTAAGTGGTGGCTGTGAATGAACGAGTAACCTATGGGCACCTGTATACCTGTTAGACATTCGTTGAAACAAAACGTCATTGCGTCTCCACTGCACACCAGGCACAGTGTTGAACCTTCAACGCTGACAGGCCTAAGAAGACCCCTGAGAGAGTCTGACGTGAGATCAGTTCCTTGGTGTCCCTGAGAATCAGCTGTCTCACTTATAAAATGGGGACAAGGAGAGTACCGACTTGCAGGTTTTTGAGAGTGTCCATGTCTCGGTGCTCACTACCCAACAAGAGGTAAATATGTGGGTTTTTTATTAAATACTTTCTCCTTGTATAATTGGTGTTGTGGGATTTGGGATTAGAAAGGGATTATCTCTGTGTGCGAATCCAGAGTCTGTGCCTCTTTCAATATCACTTTGTCCTCAGATCACGGGATCCTGAATGAATATAGAGCCCTTAATATATATGAGGGCAAGATTTAAAATTTATCCATTGACGTGTTCGGTCAGAATGGCATAGGAAGCGACTTTTGAACGATTTCTAAATGTCAGCACATCGTGTTTCACGCCAGTATGTAACACGTGGGAAAGTGCTTCCTGCTCCTTCAGTGCAGAGTGACCTTGTCTATTGATTCAATGAGAAAATCATACACGCTGTGCTTTCCTATGTCGCACAGGTTTTGCACTGAAGGTATATTAAAGGAGCATATCACCATGAGGAGCTGGGTGCAGCACGGCCATATGGCAGAGAAAAGGCCACAGCACCAGAACAGGCGACCTGCGGCGTCTCAGACAAGGCACAGTGAAGGGCATTGTGGGAGGTGGCCACCGGGCAGCAGACGCGCATCCCATTCACGCCGGCCTTCCAGAACCTTATTAATTGACACTCGTTTTAAAAATCCAGGAAATGCGTTGCCCATTGAGCTTAGATGAAAATGAGGGAAAGCAGAAAGAGTAACTATTAGCGTAATTACTAAGAGACCTGCTTGATTTATGCTTCATGTGCCCATATGGCTGCGTGTGCGGTGGACGTCAGTAGTCACTACGCCCCTAATAAGCCCCGCTAATTAGGTAATAGGAATGTTCTCTCATTGTGACAACAGTTTTCTAACTCACTCAAATTAAACCAAGCTAATTCCGTTAAGCGCTGAGATACCAGATGGCCCCTAAGGTACACTCTGGTGTGCAGGCAGAGGATTCAGTGCCTTCGGGATTCCTGGTCTGCTTTTTGGGGGGCTGGCAAAAAGAGTTTCTGGGAAAATCTTTTGGAAACCAAGAAACTGATATCTATTGTCTTATTTCCTGTCCTGTCCAACAAAACCAGACAGTTAGGTGTTTGTATGTAGACATGGATATGTGTGTGTGTATGGGTATTTGCACATACATACATTTGACACTTTTAAAGTGTGAAAAGGAGCTCAGCCTCTTAACTCAGTACTTTCTAACGAGTGTGTGGTCCAGGCTGCAGAGCAATTGATGGCACAGTCCTCACCTTGCCATCTCCCCTTCTCTGCACAAGTTCATTTTTCAAAAAGGTGGGATACAAGAACTGGAGGGGATGTTAGGATTCAGCTAATTGACACACTCAATTCGCATACGGAAGGCTAAGAATTAGAGACAAAGGGCCTAAATAAGATAAAGAAGTGAGTTTGTGCCAGACTGGGAGTTTAACTTTCTTTTCCCTCTGAGGAGCTAACCATGTATCTACCTTTGAAAATAATAGCTTTGCTGAGATACAATTTATAAACCGTGACATTTATCCTTTTTAAGCATACGACTTAGTAGTTGTAACTGCCCCTTTCCAGCAATATCTGAAGCTATGACACCTGTGAGTCAACACCTTTCTCACCCACAGCCCTGTTTAGGATCTGAGAACCAGGCCTCCAGCAGAAGCCTGATGATAACAGAAGTTTTTCCAACGTGAGCTATTCAATGTGCCAATAACATGCTGAGTTCCTGTTCATGCCTTTAACAAAAACTTGTGGGCACCCGCTATGTGCAAGACCCTATTCTTAGGCTGACCAGACATACTGTTTTAAATAGGACAGAGAACAACAGTACTGTCCCTTTTAAATGGTACATATGGTCAGCCTACTGTAACCTTGAATTTAGCCCAGTGAGACTAGCCGACCATATGTACCATTTGAAATGGGACATTATTGTTTTTTTCTGTCCCATTTAAAATGCTATGTCTCATCAGCCTACCTATTTTAAATATGTGTTTTAATCCAAAGAACGAACCAAACAAACATTCTATCCTTTGTGAGGCTACAGCCACCAAAGGGAGTGAGGAAATATACCATATGTCAACTGTACAGCATTTTAGATGACAACAAGTGCTACAGAAAAAAACAGGAATGAGAACAGAGTAAAGGAGATGGATGTGTGGATATGTATGGTTGGGGTAGGGAAGGAATATTACAATTCTGAATAGAAAGATCACTGCAGGCCTCACTGAAAAGGTGACATTATTCATTTGAATGCACAGATCAATTCTTTAAGGCATGCACTTAAATATGTGTTATTATTATTAACCTCGTTTTAAAATTAATTGTATTAAAATATAGCATACACAAAAAAGTGTAAAGTTAAATAAATTTTCACACAGTGAATATGCCTGTTAAAATTTATATATATGTGTATGTATGTGTGTGTGTGTACACACACACACACATACATACACACATATAACCATATATATATTATTTTTTACATCAGAAACTGATTCTAAGAGAGGGTAAGTAGTAAATCTAAGACCCCACAAATGCCAGAGAGCCTACATGCGCACTCGTGTGGCTCGGGAACCCTAGCATCTTGCTGTTGGCCCCCATTCGCTCTCTCGAAGACCCAGTGGTTAGACTGGATTGGAAGAGAGGTGCAGGGGGCTAAGTATGGAGTAGCGTCCCTAAATGCGGAAAGTTCAGCTTCTGAGTAACAGTGGAAGAAAATCTCAAAGCGACTTGCTGGGGCATCCGTCTCTAGAACACAGAGGGGGCTGTGATGTCTCTGAGCTACCACAGAGTGGCAGTATTTTAGAGCTTAACTAAATTTAGCAGTTGCATTTCAAAAGCCCCCAATTCTCTTCTAGAACTTAATAGGTTTTTTTTGTTTTTGTTTTTGTTTTTTTACCTCCAAACCATATTTCATAGATCATAGGCTCTTACAGAAAATCACTTAATATTTATATGACATTTATTTTTGTCTATAAAATAATAAACACAAACAGGCAGGCAATGTAACAGTCTCTATGTAATAGATATCTCATTTATTTTATAAAATAAAATACCAAAAAATGCACTAAACTTACAATTAAAGCTATATCATCGATGGCTTTTGGTTGGCTCTGATGCTGAAGTCCCTGGTGGCAGATCAATACTTTTACAGGGGGTAGAAAAGAGGAAGACTAAATTAAAAAAAAAAGTCTGAAGGCATTGGACATAGCCCAGATTTGAGGGGTGAAAATCTAAGAGAGAAGGGAAACTCGAAAAGGTAAGTGTCGTATTTCCGTCATTCACTCTTCCCCAGGTTTCACCTGGAGACGTCTGCTTACTCTTTAACTTCACTGGGCAAGAGAATGAGAAAGCAGGCCAAAAGCAGTCAAAATGTGCAGTGGGGCTTCTGGGGGTCTCAGGGTGCAGGGACAACCACTGGACTTTGGGATCTGCCAATGAAGAGGGACCCAGAAGAATACACTAGGAGTGGAAGCAAACCAGTGCCTGACAGGTCAGAAATTCTGCCTTAAGTCAGCTAGGCTCCTCGTTAGACTGTATTAATTTGCCCGTTAGGTACTTGCCAGAAGAAAACCAGAGGGTAGTAAAATCCTCTTGCAGGAAGACACCACCATTTAAACCCCCTACAACATGTTTAAACACAATGGCTTTCAATCAAAATTTACGAGGCTTAAAAAAAAAAAAGGTTGGATTGTTAGATGATCCAGCTAACAAATTTGTCATATAAACTTTAAAACAGATTAATTGATATAGTACAAAAATGAAAAGATAAAATGAAGAATTTTACCAAAGTACTGAAGTCTTTAAAAAACAAGGACACTACCTGAATTTTCAGAACTAAAACAAATGATAATTGGTATTAAGAACCAACACAACCAGAGCAGCAACAAAATCAGCTAAACAGTATATGCGATTCAAGTGAAGAGAGGATTCATGAACTAGAAGAAAATAAGTGAAATACATAAAGACTGAAGCTCACAGGGAGAAAAAAAAGTGGGGTGGGGAGCAAAAAAATACAGAAATGTGTAAGACAGTTATGGCGCATAGTGAAAGTGCTGACATATGCCGTGTCATCGTAGGCCCTTGTGAGGAGGATACTAAAAGGAGACAGGAACTTTATTCAAAGAAGCAAAAGCCATGATAGGTTCTAAAATGGATGAAAGTTTTACATCACCTTACAGATGTAAGAAACTCAGGACAGGATAAACACAAGAACCACCAACCCTCATGACATCACAGTCGTAATTCTGAGCAACGAAGACAAGAGAATCGTGAGGGCAGTCATGTGGGTATAGAGAGCTATAGTGACATGATAAGACTGACAAGTGACGTCAAAAGAAAAGATGAGAGCCACAATTCAGTGAGACGCCATATTTTAAGTGCTTTAGGAAAATAACTGGCGAACTAATATATAGATGGAGTGCATAATTTTCAAACATAAAATAAAAATTCTCAACATATAAAGACACAGAATTTGTTGCCAGAAAACAAACTGAAAAAAAGAGCGAGCCCATCAGCGGGAAGTGGTGCACAGGTCAGCCGGAAGTGGTGCACAGGTGGAAATGCACAAAGGGTGGAAAGACTGAAAGAATACACAGGCAGCAAAACCCACACGACTGTCCACTGTAAAGATAATAACTCTGCCTTGAATTAGTCAACTAAATAATGATGCTACCACAATTTCTTTTCACTATTTTTCTTAAAGCTTTAGCGAGTACAATGAAGCAAAAATGATAAATTAATTAAGTCAAACAAAAACGTAGAAGAATTAGAAAAAAATATTCAAATAGACACTGATGGTGTATGCAGAGCATCCAAACAATATATGCATCAATTGTTAGAATTTCGAAGTTACTGAATGAAAGCTTGACATAAAAATTATTTTTACTTTTATATAAAAGTAATAAAAACAAATAAAAAAATAAAGTTAGAAGACCATCAAAAAATATCCAGGAGCACACGTTAACAAAATGTACAAAACTTTTCACAGAACACTGGAGAGCATTACTGAGACATCGAAGAAGAGAAAGATCTACCAAATTCCAGGATTGGAAATTTCAAAATTGTGAGACTGTCTTAAATCATCTGCAGGTTCAATTCAATCCCATTAAAAACTCAGCAGGTATTATTGTGTGTAAAATGACAAGCTCTTCATAAAATCAGTGTGGAAATGAAAAGTACCTAGAATAGCCAAAACAACAGGTGAGAACTTCATCAGGAAGCTTGCATTACCAGGTAAACAGACTTCCTGTAAATGTGAAGTAATTAAGTCACTGTGGTATGAACACAATAGACAAATGGGTCAATGTAACAGAACAAAGTGCAGAGGTGACTCAATCACACATGATTCCCACATACGTGGCATAGGAACCATCACCATTAAGTGTGGAAAAAAAGTCTTCATAATATAAATGGTGCTAGTCAATGGAATATTCATAATAAAAATAAATTACTTACCCTGTGGACAAAAAATAATTCTAACAGGTGTAGATGTATATAATAAAAATAAAGCAATAAAACTTTTTGAAAAAAGTAGAATACAATGTTATGACCTTCAGGCAGACTAAGAGTTCTTTAATAAGACATGAAAAGAACAGACTAAATGTGACAATGTAAAGATCAGTAAATGGAACACTTACATTAAGACCACCATTTCATAAAAAGAGTATAATAAAAAAGACAACCCGAGAGTAAAACAACATACACACATGTTCACATGCATGACTTATATTCTTCTTATACCTATAATAAAAAAAAACCCTGAGTTTCAATAAAAGAGGCAATTCCATGAAGAACAACCTAGCAAATGACTCCAGTCAGCAGTTTCCCAAAAAGAATATCCAAGACCCATAAATATTAAAAAAAAAAAAGACTCAATATCAGCATCAACGATATAACACGACATGCCGACATGAATGACCAGTGTAATGACAACTGAAAAAAAACACCAGAAGGGACCAAGTCTTGGTGATGATGTAGAAGTAGACCCGTGGGAGTACAAGCTGGCACAACTACTTCAGAAAACTCTTTGATGATATTCACTGAGCTTGAACATCATCCAGTTGTTCATCTTCTAGGAACATATCCAACAGACGTGTGTATAGGTGCACCAAAAATTTATTACAAAACTTACATAGTAACACCATTCATAACCAGTCCCAAATTGAAAACCTCTAGGATGCCCATCAGCAATGGGATAGATACGTAACGAATGGTGGAATCATCACAGGCTGATACACTACAGAGGAAAGAGAAAACAAAACACTCCTCTCTGCAACGATACGGTGAGGTCTGTCACAGAACTGAAGAAAAGACAAAGCCAGAAGATGACATGCTACAGAAGTCCACGGATCTCAGGTTCCACACCAAGCCGAAACAGTCTGTGGTGTTGAATCAGAGAGGTGGTTACCTGTAACGAGAGGTGGTGATGACTTGGGGCAGGGGAGAGACATGGCGCATGATGGAGTTCGCACTGTCACTGGGGTGATAGTTAGCGAAGGGTTGTCCCTTTGTGAAAATTCCCCAAGGTACACAGTTAAGATTTTTGTATATTTTTCTACATTATTGCCCCACATTTGTAACGAATTTATTATTTTTGAATGAGAACACAGAGTGGTGTCCCATTACAAGTTTGTTTTTTTTGTTTTTTTTTTAAATAATAGTCACTGTTGAGCAGTGAAATGTACACAAGATGAAGCTTATAGTTCAGGGTTTATGCAAAATGGGCTCTGAGAGCAACACTCCTGGGCTTCGACGTGGGCTCTTTCAATTACGATATCTGTGACCACGGGCAAAGTACTTGAGCCTCAGTAACGTAAAATTGAAATACTAATAATTCCTTCATCATTGGCAGTTTTTGAATGAAATGAAATGATCTTCGCAAAGAACTTTCTGAAGGGTTAGGCACTGAATAAGCATTGGTTGTCACTGATTGCTGAAAAACATGGATTCTGGCCCCAGTTTTGCCCCGTGTACATTTAAATGACTTTTTTCAAGTCATAATCTGAGCTTTTACATTCTCATTAATTCACTAACAGTACTGATTTATTAAACTTACAGAGTTTCTGAGGATTAAACATAATTGCATGTAAGAAAAAACTTCATAATCTGTAAAGCTCTAGAATAATGGAAGGTATTGTACTGAAAGATATATTAGAGGACAAAGATCAATAATAATATAGCACAATTAAAAATAAGTAATATCACTATCTGCTGTTCCAGTAAATGTTCTGTGTAACTGTCAGTGTTTTCTGAAGATAAGCTCTGTGATATCTAAGAGATAGAAACTGGTGTAAAATATTAGGGCAACATGCACAGCAAGAGAAATCACAGAAAAGGCTGATACAGTAACAAAAAATGATCACTGTGGAACATCAAGACAGTGCAACTATTATTTGTATTTCACAACCACTTTAAATAGGGTTTAAGACAAAAAGAAACTAGAGATTTGGTTCCCGTGTTATTGTTGAGAATCTTTCCTGTCATTTTTTGTTTTGATGATCTCAACTGAGTATCAGAGTAGGAGGACTGCTTCTACACACATGCTCACTGAGAAAGCAACCTTGGTACTTTCCACATCCCTCAGTTGCCAGTGCTGTTTGGTTGGTGTTTATATTACTCGCTACAGCAAAAGATGTCACAACCGAGGGGAAATTGAGTTTTCCACTGCTACGTACAAAGCCAGCAGCTCGATGGATTCATTAATTTAAGCTGATGGCTACAGGCGAGTGCTGATCTCCAGGGTAAATCCAATGCATGGCTTATGACATGAAACTTAAAAGGACTCAGCTCACCTGCTTCTGCTTTTGTTTCGTTTTGTTTTTTTCCCCTCAAATACAGCAAATGTGTGGAGATCTGTACAACTTCCTTATAAATGAGCTCTCCCACAAACATTATATATTACTTTTTTATTCAAAACCTAATGATCCTTTTTAAAATGAGGTTTACTATAAACTCCAACCTGCAGCTGAGACACAGGAGGATCTAGAGTGAATGCACACAGAATTTTCAAATATACACCTTGTTTTAAGTGGGTATACATCAAGTCAATGCAAAGAAAAAAAATACTGAAAGGCTACCATATGCAAACTCTGATGATTTAGGGATAACTAAGAAAGAGAATCCCTGGGATGTTCTAGAAACAGAGAAAACCACAAAAACAATTAAATAATAATAGAGAGTAAATTATTGTCTCTTTCATACTACCCCAAAGAATAACCTATATTAATGATAAAAATCTTGGAATTCACGTGTGTATGTGTAAAACACATATGATTCTCAAAAATGAGGCCATACTAATGTAGTAATTTATACCTTAAATATATATGATCCACAATATTGAGTGAAATTAAATTATCAGAGTATACCCAGCTATAGCATTATTTTTATTTGCATAGCATTCCACTGAATTTATATACAAGAGTTGATTGAATTCCTTATCAATGATCATTTACATTTCAGTAATATATACGGTAACTTATTTGACTGTTGTGATCCCTATATTAATTATAATGTAAGGTATAAAAATGAATAATAAATCAGTTAGGAGACACCAAGCTATTTCTCTTCTTTGGACTTCAGATTTCTGATTTATTTAACTGACATCTATGTTGAAATAGGAAGAAATGACTTAAGGGCCCTCTTTTGGGACAATCTATGAATCAAAGGGACTAAGATAATAAATACTAATTAATAATAATCTAAGAATAAGATTATCCTTTTAATAAAGATGTATTTGAAATTATTTGTAATATTCATTTATTTAATTGTAGTCCATTTCATACATAATAAATCTGAAGATATCTAAGAATATGCACTTAAAATAAATTTTAAGTTATTTATAAAATAAAAATGTCATGAACAGGGATTATAATTACACGCTGCTTAATGACAGGGATGCCTCCTGAGTGAGGCGTGATTGGACGATTTCAACATGCAAACATCATAGAGCGCACGTACACACACCTAGATGGTACAGCTTACTGCACACCTAGGCTATAGGGCATAGCCTATTGCTCCTAGGCTACAAGCCTGTACAAAACAAGATGAGATTAAATCAAGCACAAGAGAAAATGGTTCAATCAAGAGATTTGGTAAATATGAGATGTATGAGGCTGCTGCCAGCAGAACACGGCATACTGTTTTAGAGGAAGCTTTTTCATAAGTAGAAGAGTACACTCTAACATAACAATAAAATGTATAGTACAGCAATGCATAAGCCAGCAATGCAGTCATTTATTATCTAGTCTTACGTGTCTTGCATGTAATTGTACGTTCTCCACTTTGTATGACTGGCAGTGCAGTGGGCTAGTTCACACAGTATCACCACAGACACTTGAACGGTGCATTGATTGATCTATGATGGTAGAAGGGCTACATGACTGGGCAGTGGGGATTTCTCAGGTCCATTATAATGTTATGGCACCGCCTTGGTATCTGTGGTTTGCTATGGACTGAAACATCGTTATGCAGAACGTGACCGTATACAAGTTAGAATGGAAAGTAAAGACCCAAGGATATCAGATTTCAAGAACGCATGTCAGAGTATACTGTACTAAGATACCAATGGGCCTTTAGTTCCTTGGAACAACAAAGAAGACACAATCAGCACAGAATAATTCCAGAAAAATATAGCAGCTTGAGAAATTTTCAAACTAATAGGCGGAAACAAATATTCACAGATACACACACACACACACACACATTTCTCTGTCACTAAAAGTTTAATTTGCTCTCTTTTCTAGTCACCAGTTCTAACCCATGTGGCTTATTCATCTATTAATACATACAGCTGCATTCAGATGACAGCTGCATTTAAATGAAATCAGTCTATTGAAGACCAATTTGGAAATCATCCTCAATTATGTGACCTGATAAGGGTGCTAGCTAACACTACAATGACCATCATATTGCAATATTTAAATATATCACATCAACATGTTGTGTATTTTAAACTTACACAATGTTATGAGTATAGCCTTAATTTTTCATAGAATTTTATTGTGTGTGGGTATCATTACTTACGTCTTTCGGAAATTACAGTAGGGTGTGTCCAGTGAGCACCGGGTCTTTCACATGGTGTGTGTGTGTGTGTGTGTGGAGGGGAGGGGCAGGGTAAAAAGAAATAAATGAAACTGGGTAAACGTCCACCAAGAAGGTGATCTTCATCCAAAACTTGGATTTGGCGAATAGAAAGAAGTAAATCGGAAAGTAGGCACCATGAGAGATGCAGGCAAATGTGTACATAATTATGTTTGGAGAAATGGGAGACAGATTTGGAAAGATAAATGGAGCCGGTGTTTTAAAGACTTTAGATACAAGCTATTGAATTTGGATTTTGTCAATTCTACTCCAGTGTCCCATAACAAATCCCTCCCTCCCCTGGCAGCCCACCTGCTGTGTAGTGGCCCTTGTTGGAGCTGCTTCTATGAACACATAATTATATATTTTTAAATGGGACAAATGCTATAATAGACAGTAGGAAATTTACCTCTCAGTGTTTACTATCTGTAATTCCTCCCTTTTCCTGTCCAACTCACCTTACATAACAACCAACTTGAGACCTGCTGCTGGACTCCGATTAAATCTTTGTACATCACACCCTCCTTAGAAGTCATCCTTCCCAGAAACAGGTAGGCTAGTGTGTTGTTTGAAATGAAATGGGCACATGGTGGCCAACATGGTCCTTTGTGGCCTTTCCACTGTTAACTTTCTCACACTGAAGGACAAAAAGCTCAGAAAGCAAAGGCCGTGATCCCGACTTTCAGGCACGTGTCCAGAGACGATTCTGCACGGCGAGTCTGGGCTACGTTCGTCTTCAGGTCTGTGTTTCCGGCCTCATGAACCACAGTGTGATCTTTCACTCGGAATTTCTGGGCTATCAATTATGTAGTCACCCTAGCAAAACCATCTCAGTAATTTTTCAGGATATTGTATACAGTCTAAAAATATAATGTAAAAACACACATGTGAATAGTAGATAAATATTAAAGCCCCAAATAAGAGGATTAAATATATGAAGACATATGGAATTTTCTGTTTACAGTTATTGTTCTCATTTCACCATTTGCCTTTGCAATGATCATTTTCCTTTAGAATGACTGTAAATGATCAATTTACAGAAGACAATATTGCTATTGCTAATGAAACAACAACAGCAATATACTAACAGCAGCCTGTGATGAGTAACTCTATCTGGAATGTCTACTGAAGGAACAAAATAGAGCATCACACTAAGAGTCTTCTGGGAAAGTGTGAATTACAGTGAATAGTTCGCTAAAAAGAATAAAATGAAAGATGAAAAAATTAAAAGAAAGCAGAGAGAGAAGAAAAGTAAGGCACTGAGATAAAGGAAACACTTTCATGTCTCAAAAAAAAAGAATTATTGAATACATTTATGCTAGTGAATCACTAAATGTTTTGTTTAGTGTAGTGAAAATTATTTAAAAAATAATGATGGCAAATATTTTTGCCTTGGCAAAGATACTAGAACAAAAGAAACTCACATTTTCTGTTTATTAATTGCGGGCATTATTTATTTCTTTGCACACTTCTTAAGAATTTGCAAGTTTTCTCCAATAAACATTAACGTCATAGTAAAAAATTCTAAATATCATTTAAAACATAGGTATATTTTATAATACAACTCTATAAAGAAGTGACATTTTATTGTCCTAGATTTTTAGTGTAAACCAACCTGCCATTTACAACTTAAATGTAGGGAAAATATTCCATCCTGTTGTGTTCAGTGTGATTGAGTTCACCTGTGTGATATAAAATGCATTTTCTATTAGTGTGTGTGGCCATAAAGTCAATAAAAGGAACAGCAGTCTTCCCCACAGAATGCTCACCTACTGTAGTTTTGAGCTTATTATGTAGCAAAGAGGAACAAAATACTCATGGTAACAATGTATTTTTAATAGGTTCTCCAGCTGTCCCTTTCACAGAGTTGTGGCTGAATACAGATGTGGCTGCTGGGAGGTTTTGTATGGGTGGACGGGCTGCACAAAAGCCAGGTAGGGAGACATTTATCTAACACAAACGCGTGGGCTTCGCAGGCGTGGAGCCTACTGATTTTGCCACTGGATTACTAGGTCTGTTTTCCCTGAATGCGACTCAGATTTCATGGGCAAAATGCTTTCTGAGAAAAGCAATGCAAAGATTTATCAAACATAAGTGTTAAAAATAAAGGAGAGGAATTGACTCACAAAGACGCGTTGAGACAAATGATAAACATCATCACAGACTCAGATGAAGTAAGCACTCATCCATTTAAATTTAACATTAAAAATGCAAAGATAAGCTTAAAATTAGATCTATGTAATAACATATAATTAACATTTGGAAAGCGTGTTTCCTCCTCCTAGTGGCTGGATACAAGACTAGAAAATCTTCGTTTCAGTCAGACCCCACAATCTCAGAGCTCTTTCCAATATTGTCTTTGACTTGAAATGGTACAGAGTTTCTAAATCTAATTAAAGAATGACCTTTAGGTAAAGCAAAAGGTTGCCAACCACTGTCACTGTCTAAAGCTATCAGGCAATTAACAGAATTAAGGAGAAACACTTAATGTTTGCTGTCTGCAATTACAAGTTTCCTTTCTCATTTCCCACTTCTGATAGTGCAAAAAAAAGCGCTATCAGAAAATGTAGCCGGGTTAAGGGGGTGTTTAGTGATAACAGGCCGCCTCCTCTAAGATGCCCACGACATCGGGGAGCGGCAGGAATCGCGGCAAATCAGTATTTCTGCTCGAAGGCACATAGGGAGGCTACTGAACTCCAGTGAACTGTCACCAGCAAAGAACGTGAGCCTGGGGTTTCAGAGCCTCAGGTATTTCAGATTCCCAAATCCAAGTCTACCTTGAGAATAAGGAACTTTCACACTGAAATATAAAAATGGATGTTTACATGGCAAAACAAAATACAGCAAAAGGTGTGGAACATCTACTTGCAATCTGTGACCTGACACCTAAATAGAGGGCTTAAGTGTGGGTAGTTCAAGGCCGTCTGTGTTGTGGATCAAAGCAGGATCACCGGAGTACAAGCGCCTCGGCTGGAATCTGAACTTTGCCAGGTACAGGAAGTTTAAACTTGGGGATTATAGTAATAGTTATTTCATAGTGTTATTGTGAGGATTAAATAAATGAACATATGCAAAGCCCTTAAGAAAGCACACAGTATTAGAGATGATTTAATTACTGACTGGGTAAAGGGAAACCTGCTTTGTGGTGCGTGTGTGTGCGAGTCTCAGGAAGGGCAAAGCAAAGCGTTTCTCGTTTCCTTGGCCCTCAGCCGTCCTGGACAGAATGAGGTGCTCACAGCGGTTTTGTTGATGGTTCAGTTGTGGGGAAAAGCAGCAGCTTTAGAGTCGGACAGGCCTAGGTTCAAAACCTCACTATGGCACTTAGTAACTCTGCGACCTTGGATCATAAGCCGTCTGAAAATTGGGAATAGTGACACCTAAATTAATAGAGTCGGGAGGACAATTAGAGTTAAAACTTGTGTCGTAGGCCGTAATCGACGTGGCGGTTACTCTGCAGGGTTATCTGCGCGGGTCTGCTACCTTACATGGCAAAGGGCTTTTACAGATGACATTACCATGAGTTGTTCCTAAAATAGGAAGATTTGGGAAAAGGGGGGTGTCTAATCTATGCACGTGAGCTCTGTGAAAGCAGAGTTTTCTCCTGGTGGCAGGAGCCGTCAGAGAGATTTAAAGCACGAGACAGGCCTGACACCCCGCTGATGCACTTGAAGCCTGGTGAGATGAGGGACCCTGCGGGAAGGCGTGCAGGAGGCTTGGAGCAGGCGAGAACAGCCCGCAGCTATGAGCCGTAAAAAAATGGGGCCCTCAGATTTACAGCCACATGGCAAGAACTGAATCCGGGCCGATAACCTGAGTGCAATTCCAAGCAGAGCCCTCCCCAGAGTCTGCAAGAGCCATGTCTGGCGGAAGCCTTGATTTCAGCCCCTGAGAACACTGAGCAGGAAACCCCACTGAGTCTGCCCAGACTTCTGACCTCCAGAACTGGGAGCCAATATATGGGTGTTCGTTCAGCCACTAAGTTTATGGTAATATTTTGCACAGCAGCAGGAAATTAATATAGCATGTAAATGGTGTGGCACTTAGTAGCTACATGTTAAATGTTAGCTATTATTGTAATTAAATATTTGTTGAGTGAATAAAGATTAAACGTTGGGTGTTAACAATTCTCCCAACAGGCAAAATTGCCCTCACAGAGTCTTATTTCTTCTCTCCTCTTAACTTTCTGAATGTTGAGATTCAAGATAAGCACACACTGTACAGAGTCGAGAACCTCAAGACCGGGGAGGAGTATGGGAAAGGAAAGAAGCAATTCCTGGGGTAGCTGAATCACTCAAGACGTCTTGTTCCTGGAGAAATTCAGTGGCAGAGCTAATCGATACTTTTCCAGGATTGTTTTTGACATATTCAGTCCTTACTGAATTGATTGGGAAAACATTTAATTTCAGAATTTCATGTGACATTGCTCTTTTGAAAATGTCTATACCATTTAAAATCAGAGATGGTCCAGAGCACATCTAATAGAAGCAAAGATTCAAGATTTTGTGGGCAAGTTGGACACATTTTATCTTCTCATGCCTGAGACATAGTAGGTGCTCAGTAAATACTTACGAACATAGTATATCCTGTGGCTAATAATACTAGGCTGGTGTTTTCAGAAACTTTTCAAAAAGCCACCTAGTTTCATATCTGGCATAGGAATGTCCTCAATAATCATTAACAAATTTATGAAAAAAATGGATGACATTTTTCTGTGGCCTCTTGAAACTGTGATGCTTTGCTCTTTCCTCTATAGTCCATTCTCCTCTCCCCTCTGCTTGTAATTTTCTGAGTCATGTATCTCCCAGAATAACTGAGAGCACTTGCTCAGAATTGCTCCCTGTGGTCACATTTTTGGAATTAATCTCTCTAGTCTTCTAAAAAAGATTCTTATACTTTTTCGTGTTGCAGGAAGTAGTTTAAACATGACTGAGCATCTTTCGTGTCAACAAACTTTATGAGTGTGATGCTTCAGCAGAATGTGTGAATGGCTGGTGCAAAACTACACAAAGCTGTACCTTTTCACTAATTTTAAATGAAACTAATAATTTCGGTAAAATATGTCACTACAAGTACTAGAATATATTTCAACTGAATATTATTCAAAATCTTCAGATCCAAGGGAAGTAATAATATAAGAAAAAAACGTAAGGAGAGAGAACCACGACGACATGTGCCTCCAATGTCAAATTACATACTGAACAACTATTAATAATTGAAATCATTTGTGTGTCCTTTCAGCACACTGTTAATATTTTGGAACCAGAAGAACTAATCAATTAAATCTTTGCTTCGAAGCATCCAAACCTGTAGAGAATTTTTATGAGTTTATTTGAGCCAAACTGAAGACATAAATCAGGGAGCAAGACCTCAGTTTTGCAGCTGCTTGTATGCATTTGAGATTGAGGAGGGGGCATAGGGAAAATTGGAGAAAGCAGAGCAGGGATTGGATCACAGGGCAGGTAACAAGATTATGTACTTTTCTTGAGAGTGATTACAGCTTATTCCAAAGGTGCAGGAACCTGGATACACAGAAACAAAGAGAAACCTTTCACTAAAGAAGCTAACAACAGGCCTGGGGCATGACTGCCCACCACAACCTGCTCAGTTAGGAATCTATGGTCAGGTCATCTGTGAGGTTAACTTTCCATAGAACCCCTTTTTCTCATCCACAGAATTTTGAAACAAACTATACAAGGACAATGTTTCCATATTGAAAAATACATATAGAGGCCAATATTTAGCCAAAACTAGTCCATGAAAGAATAAATAGCAATGTTTTATTACTTTGTGTGTGCATGTTAGTTGTGTGTGTGTACACGTGTCAGTGAGGCAAGGTGTGTGCAAGTGTGTGTGTATGTAAGGAGAGAGTGTGTAAGACAGGAGAGAGGTGGGTATGTATATATTCACATGCGCAGACATGTATATTTATATAAACACACATGCACACATACACGAGTATGTGTGTATACACGCATGATTTAGTATAAGGAATTGGCCCATGTGGTTGTGGGAGCTGAGAAGTCCCCAGATCTGCAGTCAGGAAGCTGGAGATTCAGGGCAGCCCATGGCGTATTTCCAGGTCAAAGGCCTATGGGCTCAAGACTCAGGAGAAGCCAGAGTTGTAGTTGAAGCTCAGAAGTAGGAGAAAAAACCCGAACAATGCTTTAGCATATCGTAGGTGGACAGGAGGTTTTTCCTCCTACTCCCAGGACGGTCAGTCTTTTTGTTCTATTCGGGCCTTCTGCTGATCGGACAGGGCCCGTCCCCACTAGGAAGAGCTGACTCAGTCCTTCATCTCATCCAGGACACACTCACAAATACACCAAGAGGCATGTCTGGCCCAGTACCTGGGCCCCTCCCGGCTCATTCGCATTGACACAGAAAATTAACCATCAAAGTTTGCTTTACTGTGATTAGCACTTAAAATACCTGCTGAAATGCCCACGTGATCCACGTAAGCCACATGCACACTGGGCCTACTCTTTGCACATCTTCCTTCGCTCCCTTCCTCCCTCCTGCTCTCCCCCCGTTTATTTATTCATTTAATAATCACATGCAAATAACTTTAAATATAAATTTATTCAGTTAATCGAAAGTCTAAATTAGGTGGAATTTAAGCACATTTAGGTTTTTGGAGATCAAGTTGCAAGTCACACTTTTAGACCTTTTTGTCTTAAGTGAAGTAAAAAATAATTCTAAAAATCTGTTTCAGAAATACTTACTACGGATAGTTAAGAATAATAAGACAGGGGATCAAGTTACAAGTAGCCTTTTTACATTTTTTTGGAGTTGTTTAAATGTTTCTAAAAAGAAATTAGCAAAATTAGAAAGCTACAGCGTGTCTCTGTAAGCTCACCAACACTAACTTGTGACCTCCGCAGAGCGTGACACATAGAAAAGACATAGTGCTAACTACATGTCCATCTTCAGAAAATATGACAGAAAGAAAATAATTACCTTTTGGTCTCATAAAGGTCTACTGCTATACAAAACCAGGTTTTAAACCTTAACCAAACCTTAACAACTTTCCATGAAAATATTGGTACGTTGTAGTAAAACGATGCACTCAATGAACTGAACTCTTCATTCCTGTTTGAATGTAGAGGTACCCCCTTCTCTAGAGTTGTTTAAATTGATTATATAGAAGCTTTTGCAAATTACAGTTTGACCAAAATATAAGAAAAATTATAAAATGATAAAATAAATAAATAAATTGACACTACACTAAAGAATTATTTTTCTTTACCCCTGTAAATATTTAACTTGCTTGGAAGAAGAGGACCTGACAAAGTTTGTTTTTTTAATGCTTATAAAAAAATTGACAAACAATTCCCTATAGATCTATTTTTTGTTGTACTCAATGTTTTATATGGAACAGAAAGAATAATAACATGGGGTGAACACTGTCTTAAATTCAAATGACAGTATTTCTTGAATGAACAACCTCCCTCTCTCATTAGACCTACCCTACACAGCACCTACACCAACACTCGCTTTTAAGTATTTATCTCCAGAAGCTAGTATTTAATTGAGACATTCTATTTTTAATAGTTTAGTAGCCACTGGGTAGTGTTTAGAGCAATGTTTTGTAACACTGAGCACACTTTGGGATAACTTGGAAAGATTAAAAGAAGCAATGCTTGGGTCCCACATCACCCTGAAAACATTAGAATTTCTCTGGGTGGGATTTGAGCATCAGCAACTTTTTATATTGGTGGTTTAATGGGAAGTCAACTAGAGAATCACTGCTCTATAAGCAGTTTATGATGTATCCTTTGGAAGTCCCAAGTCATTGAAATGTTTGGCTTGTGTGGGTATTTTGCTACTTAAAAATAGCCAAAAGCATTTCAAAACCACTATTGATGAAGAAATACAGTAAAAAAAAATATGAATTTGATTTCTACATCACACAAAAAAATATTCCAGAGAGAGCTTCCAGAGAGAAAACCAGTAGGCATTTTTCTCTCTACAATTTTATTGTGAAAATTACCAAACACAAAGAAACAAGGAATGGTAAATACCCATAGCCCACCAACTAAATCTAAAAGTTGTTAATATTGTATTACATGTGTTTTTTTCTATTTATCTCTATCTACTATCTACCTAATCTATCTACACAGTGTTTCGATGTCTAGGCTATTGGACAATGGAATTACAGTAGGAAAGTGGGTAGCCTTGGTTAAAGGACAAGAATTCAGTGAATATGAAGATCTAATGGGCTTCAGGAGGCAACCACTGAATTGAACGGCATCACATCTAGCAAGTAGAGAGAGACTCCACGGGGCTGTACAAAACGAAAGGATTTTGTAGGCAGAAGGTTGGAGCTAGGTTATTCAGCAAAAGAAAAGGAAGAACGCTTCTGGCCAGGAGGTCTTCTTTTGGGGGAAAGAAATGGCGATTTTATCATGCAGATCACCTCTCTAATGCTAACTGTGATATTGTGATTCATAAGAAATACATGTTTGCTCTTCATCCAGTTTCGGTGCAGAGCTCCCCACATCCTTGGGATTTTCTGAATTACAAGAGCAATAAATAACGTGTCTTTCATCACGTCAGTGAGGTGAGTTTTGAAATACACTGAAGGCAAGTCCGTCCAACCCACGACCCTCAGGCCCCAGGACAGCTTTGAATTCAGACCAACACAATTTTGTAAACTTTCTTAAAACATTACAAAAGTTATGCACGAACCTTTTTTTCCCCAGCTCATCAGTTATTGTTAGCATTAAGTGTATTTTATACGTGGACCAAGACAATTCTTCTTCTTCCAATGTGGCCCAGGGAAGCCCTACGGTTGGAACTTTCAGTCCAATTCACCCCACCCCTCCGTGCAACCTCTCAGGGCTGGAGCTCAAGACTAACCATGCCTCTGTAATGAATCCTCCAAATAAATAAATAAATAAATAAAAAGGATGGGGTTCAGAGGGCTTCTGGGTTGGTGAGCAGGTGGAGACGCAGGGAAAGCGGCACCCCTGGAGACTGTGCCCTTTCTCCACACCCTGCCCTCTGCGTCTCTTCCATCTGGCTGTTTCCAAGTTATATCCCCTTGGAATAAACCAGTGATCTGGTACGTGACATGCTTCTCTCAGTTCCACGAGCCACTCTAGTAAATGAACTGAACCTGAGGAGGAGGTGAGGGGAACGTCTGACTTACTGTCAGCGGGTCAGAAGCACAGCTGACAACCTGAACTTGTAGTTGGCATCCTGAGTTGGAGGGGGTCGTTGGGACCTTCCGTTGTAGCTGGTTGGTCAGCAGCACAAGTAACACCCTGGGCTTGTGACTGACCTTAGAAGCGGGGAGGGGACAGTCTTGTAGGACTGAATCCTTAACCTTTGGAATCTGCCATAGTGTTAGAACTGAGCTGGATTCTCAGACGCCCAGCTGGAGTCCGACAACTGCCTCGTGGTGTGTGGGGAAGGGCCCCTCACAGGCGCACATGTTAGAATGGGGTCCAAGAACTCAAAAATAATAATACAACATAATATTTCATCTATGAACATCTCAATCTCTTTCCCAACACCCTCACATATGCACATACACTATATGTAAGACCATGTTTTATACACAGATGATTGCTGTAACTAGAACATTAAAAACTCTATCGGGTTAGTTTTTTACCGTACTTCAAAGTAGTAATTGGCGTGTACAGAACATTCAGTGACTATTTTTGGGTGGATAGACAAATGAAAGGCTACAGGGGCTCATCTTCAAATGTTTCCCATCCTTTCAAAATATCTTTGCAACAGGGTATGATCACCCACCCATGTACCTCAGACACAGCTCCTCAGAAAACCGTGGGAGTAACAAAACTTATGAACTAGCTTAGAAAGCAAAATAAAATGTGTGGCAGCTACTAACGACATGAAGCTACTGATATCTCCTGAGGGTCAAAGCCCATTTGTGTTAAGAGACGATGGAGATCACCCACTGCTGCAGTCACAAGTCTCTTGTGCTCAACACATTAAATATTTAATATTCAACAGATCAGAGTTTGGATTAAGAAGTTTTTATTTATCAAAACAATGTCATGACAAGAAGAGGGGTGACTTTTAGCTTTCTAGAATCCATCTTAAGAGCCCCCCCCCCAAGTTCCTGAATGCTTTACATCCAGGGAAGGGAGAAGGGGTGGAGCAAGAAGTGGGATCCAAGGAAGGTGGCAAATCTTCAGATCGCTTTGTTTCCAGTTGGTCAGACCAGACGTTACCCCAGTCTCAGGCGGGAGACCCTCAGGTGATGAACGTGCCCACAGAGCCGCAGGCTGGAATTGAGGAGTCAGGGAGAGAAGCAGCAGCACTTCGCCCTGTCACAGCAGCATCCCGGACTCCGGGGATGAGCTCCTCCGTGAAGTGAGGACGACAACACTGACGACCTCGAAGTGTGTTGTGATGGTCGGAAGGCAGCACACATCCAAAAATACGGCAAGACACCTCTGAGGCTTTGGAGAGGCTGTGACACTCACGTCGAGGACACGACGTCGGTTACAGACTTAATGGTCGATTTTGTCGTCTCACGGAACCCCTCCTGAGAATGTCTGCCAAGTTCACGGAGCAGAAAACAGTCGCCTCCCGCATGCCCTTTCTGTGCTTCCTCCTCACCAGCTGAATTCTGTGCATCAACCGGTATGAGCAGAAGGCCCATTTGCCACCCTTGCACATCGACACCACTGAGCCCAGTGTTCTCTGGGTCTAGTGGGAGGGTTCACAGAATCTGGATCGGCGTACGTGTATTTTAAAAGACTGCTTATGGTGGTTTAAAATTACTATTCCATTCTAACATTTCCAAAGGATAAAAGATTCAAAATGCAAACATCGGTGTACCATGAAGGGCAGATAAAACATGGAAACAGAGAGGAAAATTCCCCAAAAAAGCAGCAATCATGTCTTAACATAGCTTCACATCTCTAGGTACCCTGCTGTTATTTATTTTGACTAAGATGCCATCCATTTTTTAAAGAAAAACAAGAATAGATGAATAATTAAGACACACAGAACTGGACCACCTCCCTGGCCTTCCTCCTAAAATACATGTGTACACACATACACACACACATGCATACACGTGCACACACACATACGTGTACACACACACACAGGCACACACACATACACGCGTACACACATACACGCGTACACATACGCGTGTACACACACGTGCACACATACACGCGTACACACACGCGCATGCGTACATACACACGCGTGCACACACATACGTGTACACACACGCACACACATACACGCGTACACACACGTGCGCACACACGCGCGTACACACACATACACGCGTACATACACACATGCGTACACACACATACACGCACGCACACACGCGTGTGCATACACGCGTACACACACGCGTGTACACACACGTGCACACACATACACGCGTACACACACACGCGTGCGTACATACACACGCGTGCACACACATACGTGCACACACGCGCACACATACACGCGTACACACATACACGTGTACACACACGTGCACGCACACACGCGTACACACACATACGTGTACACACACAGGCACACACACATACACACGTACACACACATACACACGTACATACACACATGCGTACACACACATACACGCGTACACACACGCGTGTACATACACACACATCTCAACTCGTACTCAGCGCGGCACCAGATCCTGTACAGAACTTGCTACGTGACTAAGCAAACGTGGCTGTACCACTTCCAGGCGTGCTTTCATGACATTTTGGGAAGATAATACGATTGCTTTTTCACAGTATCTTGCCGCTAATTAAGCTTACTAACCTCAAGCAAGTCACCTAGCTTCCGGGACCCCATTTCCTTTACCTGGAAGAGGGATTATGATCTCGTCCTTCCTGCAGGAGTGACCGAGGATCAAAGCGCGCTCTGATGGAAGGAGGACTGCGCGCCGACAGGAAGATTCCAGACCCCGGAACCTTCCCAGGGCAGAAGCGCACTCTCTAGTCTCCGAGCTCCTAACCCTCTGCGGGCCCGCGATGCCATGTTCTGAATACGTGACACGGAGACTGTGATTTCCTTTTTAAGAGCTGTCGTGACAGCAGTCAAGTTAAAATAAAGTTGGTATCAGCCATGGTTACTACACAGAGCATACTGTCCGGTGCCCTAAACAACATTTTTAAAGTACGAGGTTAAGGCCGGAAGCGCGGGGACCTCCCGTGTCACGGTGGAAAGGTGTCACTGGACTCCCGGAATGCCGCTCAGAAGGGACGGGGCCTTTCCCTGCAGCAGAGGCTCCTGATCTAACCCACTAACCAAGGGCCACGCCGGAGATGTCACGCTGGAGAGGAACAAAGCTGGACCACCTGGATCATCTGTTACTTCGATCCCATTAATTCGATTGGGCACATGCAGCCCTGCCAGCCGCATCGGATTGCCCGGTGTGCCTGTCCACGGTCTTGGCCATCTCTCCAGGCCACAGACTTTTCAGTTTCGGACCCTGCGTTCTCTGGTCTCCCGGCACCTTGTGTGCGGCCCCTTCCCGAGGGCCACGGGCTCCACACCGCACAGAGGAGACTCGCTCAGACTTCCAGAAGCCCACCCCAGTGGGGGCGGGGGCTGCCCCAGAGCAGGTCCTTTCAGGAGGATAAAAATGCGTTCTGTTGACCGCCTGAATCTTCTAGGCCATTCTTCCCCTCAGCACCAAGACATCAGTGATGGGAAACAACTCAGCATGCAAGGCCTATGTTCAAATTTCTGATTCTGCCCCTTGCTGTTTAAATAACATAAATATGAACACATACACAGTTCCTTGCACATTTAATAATAATAGCATAATGATAGTTCAAATTATAAAATATTTTCTACTACATTAACAAGGGGATGTCATGGGCATCTTAGAATGTCGCCTTTATCAAGGAGACATTCAAATTCCCTTTTAAAGAAGTGCATGCAGAAGTTTCTAGGAAATAAACCACTGATATTTATGAAAATTGTAGACAAAAACATCGCTCATAATAGATCGCATTATTTTCTAGAGCAACGTTAGGCTGTAACCCTTAGCATGCCCATTTTACAGATGAGAAAACGAACGTGAAGGAGGTGCACACGATTCTAGGGCAAGAAAGAGGGCAGGAGCTGCGACAGCAGTGATGGTCCCAAGGGCGGCGGCAGCCTCCGACACGTGGCTGCTGCGTGAGCCCAGACCTCCGGCTGAGCCCGCGCCCGCGCTGCCCACACTCCGCCGGTGCCCCACACGCACAGGAGTAAGAGCCGTGGCGCTCCACCCTGCTGCTGCGCGTCGCAATTTCTGTGGGGACATGAAGGGTACTGATACTCCTGGACCCGGCCCAGAGACCAGGACGCGATCGGTCCTCCGTGGGGCCCGGACCCCCAGGTCATTACGGCCTACGGCCAGCATGGGGGGCGGCCGCCTCACAGAGCTAAGTCACCTGCTGAAAGTCGTTCCAACGCACAGAACGGGAATCGTCGTCCACACCGGCCGCGTGGACGCTCCCGGCCGCGCCGAGACCCCGGCTCCTCTCTTCCCCGCGCCTCCAGCCGCCCTTCCCCGCTCCCGAAGCACAGGCTCTCGGTTCTACTGCAG
>PVJL010012908.1:0-26015 GCA_004026885.1 Lyroderma lyra | reverse complement strand
AGAAATTCAAAGTATAAAGGTCAGATCTCATTTGGTTTGTCATGCTGAATATCATTGGATATGCGTTACCCCTAAAATGTATAATAATAGTCAGCATGAATGGAATAGAGTTCATTTACATCTTCAGGGAATATGACATAATGCTAATGAATCTCTGGACATGCTTTGGCTTCATGATGAAATAAAAATATGAGAGAAGCAGAACCCTTAAAATTTGATGCAGTTCAAGTTTCCTCTAAGTTTGTTAAAATGATGAGAAATTCTTTGCCCTCTATGCCAACTGTTATCCATTCTGTTATGGCATTTCTTGCAATGGGCCTTTGTGTCTGTGTAATTCTGTGCTTACTCCCCATCCTCATTAAATATTTCATTAAAAACTTGATGGATATTCAAGCCAATATCCATGAGATTAAGCTTAGGGCAATGCCTTAAGCTTGGCCGCCTGTTTTATTTCCCTCCACAACCCCCAGACTTAGCGAAGGCTGGATAGTCAAAGACGGGTAAGACTTCCCTGGGAATAACCAACCTAAGACAGGGTTTCATCGTAAGATGATGAAATGCCAATGACGGGTAAGGTTATTACTTACAAGGGAAACACCTAAGACAGGCACTGTCTTTCGCTCTCACCTGGGGTCACAGGTGTGTTTTATTAAATAAAAAAGGGGGAGATGTTGGGAGTCATGCAGGCTGGCTTTAGGGAAGCATGACTTGTTTTACTTCTGCAATCTGGAAGGTGTGTACTGCTCACTGAGGAATCTAGTTGATAAGGCCAGTTCCTTGGGAAACTCTAAAGAAAGAAGACTATCTGGGTACTTGGAAGAATGACCTTGGGAAACTGACTCCCTCTCGTTTACTCTGACCTTCAAGTTAGCTGGCAGAGAGTCAGAGATGGTTTATGATTTGTCCTGGAGTAAGATAATGCATATTTGTTTCTGCTGTGCTGCACTATGCTGTGGGGATATATTGGGGAGAAAAAATAAACTCAGGGCTGGTTGCTAAGAATGCTTCCAGTCCTCCTGGAACCTCTTTGTCTCTTTCTTTCTTTTTTTCCTTAAACCTTACCCCCAATTCAGGTACTGTTCTCTGGAATGCCAAGGCAGGACCCCGGCAGAATTTGGTTTATGTGGTGTATCACATAGATTGATTTTCGTATGTTGAACCATCCTTGTGCTCCTGGGATGAATCCCACTTGATCTTGAGGTATAATCTTTTAGATGCATCCCTATATTCTGTTTGCTAATATTTTGTTTAGAATTTTTGCATCTGTGTTCATCAGAGATATTGGTCTATACTTTTCTTTGTTTGTAATGTCTTTGCCACTCTTTGGTATTAGAGTAATGTTGGCCTCTTTGAACGAGTTAGGAAGTATTGCTTCTTCTTCAATATTTTGGAGGAGTCTGAGGAGGATAGTTGTATATTATTGTTTGAATTCTTGGAAAAACTCACTGGTGAATTGATCTGGTCCATGGCTTTTGCCTTTAGGGAGATTATGGATAGTCATTTTAATCTCTTCACTATGAATTGGTCTGTTTAGATTATCGATATCTTCTTGATTCAATCTAGGTAAGCTATCAGGTTCTAGAAACTTGTCCATTTCTTCTAGGTTGTTAAATTTAGTGGCATAAAGTTCTTCATCAGATTTTCATATACTCCTATGTATTTCTGTGGTATCAGTGGTAATTTCTCCCCTTTCATTTCTAATTTTAGATATGTGTGTCCTTTCTTTTCATCCTTTGATTAGTCTTGCCAAGGTTTTGTCAGTTTTGTTAACTTTCTGAAAGAACCATCTCTTTGTAATATTCATTTTTTATTGCCCTCCTGTTGTCTAATTGTTATTGCTCTGCTTTAATTTTTATTATTTCTTTTCTTCTGCTGACTTTGGGTTTTGTGTGCTCTTCTATTTCTAGTTCTTTAAGATGGTATGTTAAGTTGTTTCCTTGTGATTTTTCTTGTTTCTTAAGACAGGCCTGGATTGATATAAATTTCCCTCTTATCACTGCTTTCGCTGTGTCCCAATTGTTCTGGTATGTTGTGTTTTCATTGTCAGTTATTTGTATATGTTTTTTACTCTCATCTCTTATTGTTCTTTTATCCAGTCCTTTTTAAATGAGCTGTTCTTCATCTCTATATATATGTGTTTTTTTCTGCTTTGCTTTTACAGTTGCTCTCCAATTTCAAAGCATGGTGGTCTGACATACACATGGTATAATTTCAATCTCCTTGAATTTGCTGAGGCTAATTTTGTGTCTCAGCATGTGGGATAATTTTGAGAATGATTCATGTGCCCTAGAAAAGGACAAATAGTCTCCTTTTGCTGGATGGAGTGTCCTGCAAATATCAGTTATTGCCAATGACTGTAATGTGTCAGTCAGTGCTGATGTTTCCTTATTTATTTTCTGTTTGGATGATCTGTCCATGGCTGTTAGTGCGGTGCTTAAGTCTCCAACAATGATTGTGTATTCATTAGTTTCTCCTTTCAAATATGTAAGTAGTTTCTTTGTCTATTTTGCTGCATCCTGGTTAGGAGCATATATATTATTTAGTGTCAAGTAGTATTGTTTTTGTATTGTGCCTTTTATCATTATGTAATATCAGTCCTTGTTTTTTTACGATCCCTTTTAACCGGAAGTTTATTTCATTCGGTAGAAGTATGGCAACTCCTGACTTTCTCTGGATACCATTTGGTTGGAGTATTGTTTCCCATTCTTTCACTCTGAGTCTGTGTTTGTCCTTATGGTAGAGGTGTGTTTCCTGGAGACAGCACAGATATTGATTCTGTTTTTTAATCTAGTCTGCTACTGTGTGTCTTTTTATTGGTGAGTTCAGGTCATTAAAATTAAGAGTGACGATCGATAGGAAGATTTCCTGTGACCATTCCTTATTCCTTTGTTTGATTTGCTTTATTTTTGTTTCTTTCCCGTTGCCCCAACTTTGTTCCATTTTTCCTGATGTTTTGTTTCAGGTCGAAGAGAATCCTTCAGTATTTCTTGGAGTGCTGGCCTTGTCCTGGAAAATTCCCTCAGCTTCTGTGTGTCTGAGAAGGTCTTTATTCCACCTTCATATCTGAAAAATAATTTTGCTGGATAAATTATCCTTGGCTATAAGTTACTCTCTTTTCAGGTTTTGTATAATGGATTCCACCATCTTTTGGCTTGCTGCATTTCTGCTGAGAAATATGATGCCATCCTGATGGGTTTTCCTCTAAAAGTTATAGTTCTTGTTTCCCTGGCTGCCTTGAGAATTGACTCTTTCTCTTTAATTGTGGACATCTTTAGTACCATGTGTCTTTTAAAAGTTCTGTTAAGGTCCTGGAATCTAGGAAACCTGTACCTTTCTTGAATTTGGGGTTCCAGATATTTCCATACGTTTGGAAAGTTCTCATCTACTATTTGTTTGAGTGTGCTTTCTGTAGAATGCTCTACCCCTTCTTCGATTTCCTGATGTTGTTTTGTCTCATGGAGTCAGATAGTTCTTGTAGAATTCTTTCAATCCTTTTGTTTCTATGTTACCTCCCTTCCACTTTCTTAGCTGTTTCCATGTTTTGATCTTCAATATCACTAATTATTTCCTCCATGTGTTTTGCCCTCTTTCCTATGGCAGTATTTAGTTTCTCACTGTTTCTATTGTATTATTTATCTCTCACATTACTATGTCAATCTTCCTTAGGGTTTGAATTTCTTTGTTATATCGTTCCTTTTTTTCATGGAGTTATTTTTAATGTCATTCAGTTCCTTTTTTATGTTGTTTATCTCAGCCATAGTGCTCTGCCAGTATGTTTTCATTTGTCTCAGAGCCTTTAGAATGGCTACTTGAACTTCTCTGTCACTTATTCCAGAAACTTCTAGATATAAGATGCTGTCTTGAAAAATTTCCTGATCTTTTTGAGCAGTTTTAATTTTAAGGATTTTATCCAGTATGCTGGGTTCTTCCTCATTGACATGAGGACGTTATGTTCAGTACTAGTGCACCAAAGCCCAGATTGGTACTTTTGTGGAGTCTTGATGTAGGGCAGACACAAGGTGGCCCTGTGAGGGGCAAGTTTTTGGAGAGAGGGGTTGTCTATTTCTTATTTCTGCTCTCCTCCTACATTTGGAGTCAGTGTGCATCTGTCATGGTCCCTTCGCTTCCTGCATTTCGTTGGTTGGGGAGGCTGTTGAAAAGGAAAGATGCCAAGAAAAGGCACACTGAGACAACTCCTCCTTCTTCCCTATGCTGGGAAGCTGGGTGATGAGGTCTGAGGCTCTTCCTACTGGCTGGGGCGAATGTTATAAAAACCGCCTTTCTTTCCAGGCCTGCTCCAGCGACCAAGTGTTGGGACAGAGTCTGTGAACTCGAACTGCTTTTAAGAGCCAGGATTATGCGAGCTGGCATGCACACAATTCCGAAGCTGTTGTTTTGACCCCGTGGAAGAAAGGAAGGCAGTTTGTCTTTGCAGAGAGCTGTATGGGAACTGCAGCCCCATGCAGGAGCCGCACGAGCAGGACCAGCAGCAGGTCAACCTACACAGCTAGCAGGAATGGAAGCCGCAGTCCAGTGCAGGGGTCATGCGCTGTCCGCTTGGCAGGCGGCTAGCCCCCGCAATGGGCCGCAAACAGGAACTGCAGGCTGAGACCAGGAAACCCAGACCTGCGCAGGAGCCGTGCTTGCCTGCGTTGTGTTTCCCAAGAGAGTTTAGAGCCACAATGTAGTCTCTGCAGTTCAGAGTCCTTGCTGTGCCCTGCTAACACTCAAAAGTTACGGAGGCTGGATCCCAAGCTCTGTCCCCAACTTGCCATTCCAAATTCGAGCTCCCCAGACCAGCTCCCCAATGACTGCCACAGTTCTGCCAGTTTCCTAGGGATTTTCCTCTTGTCACCTCTTGTTCTCTACCCCTCCCATGCACTGAATAGCTCCTGGATGGGCACCCACGATTGGATCCTGTTGCGATCTGTCTTTGGTCCCTGCCCTCTCTCCGACTCGCCTCTTTCTCTCCAGCCTTCAGGTGTTTCCTGGGAATACATGGATTTCTCAGCTGCTGTTTTTGTCACTCAGAGTCTTCTTTCTTGGATCCTGGAGGCCGTTCAATTGTGTTTTCTGGGAGACGCTTTAGGGCGCTACTCTCCTTTCACCATCTTGCCCTCCAACCTCCAAGCATTGAAGGGATTTTTATGAACATCCACAAAATTAAAAGGTTATATTTAATTTGTGGAACCAGCATCAGTTAGTCATGTAATGTCTTCTCTTCTGGTTATTGGATGTCCCTGAGTACTGACAGAATGTGAAAATTCATGAAGGATCTGAAAATCGAAGTTGGAACGTTTTATTCAAAGAGAGATGTATGGGCATGGCAGATTAATGTAGCAGGGCCCAAGGCACACAGTTGCCCTGAACTTTCGGTTAGCTCTTCTTATACAAAAATGTTCACGCAGATTCTTCAATATCAAGATGTGGTCACCTTTAAATTATCACAGGTAGAATCGGGCCCCAGTAAACATTTCGTTGCAGCTAGCCAGGCTCAGGTAAGCTTGTTTTCCGAGATCAGGCTCACTGTAGACAGAGCAGTAGCCATATGAGTTCTTTTATTTGTAGCTAACTAAGATCATCTAAACTTGGTTCCTGCTAGCCCCCTCAAGTTTATTTGTATTAACTCTTTTGCTGTCTAAGCATTATCATCTGCACAAATTCACAGTTCCTTCTTGAGAACATGTGGGGCACATAAAAACAATCACTATGCTGGATTTCATTTAACATCAAACTTCATTTCAAATTTCAAATGTAATTAAAACCTGTCACTGTTACTGTGAAGAATCAAATTTCAAGAAAAGAAGTGTGTCATCTCTTAGAATTTTCTTAAGAAAAAGCAAAAGAAAAATGAAGACTTACCAAGCAAAGGACTAACAGAACTTTGAGTAGAATCGAAGGGTTGATTTAAACAGGTGTTTTGAATGATCACTTTCACTAAAGGAGAAACGTTAACGTGAGTGATTTCTAAAACTTTGGCTTCCCTGGGCCACGTTGGAAATAGAACTGTCTTGTGTAACACATAAAATCCACTAATACTAACAATAGCTCATAAGCTATCACAAAAAAATGCCACAAAATATTACATTTTAATTATTGGCATTGGGCTACCTTCAAAGCCATCCTGGGCCACAAGTTTGTTTGTCCTGCCTTATATGAATCTCGTTGGATATTTTACTTCTAAAACATTGGAAGAAAATTTTTAAAATTCATTTTTATTTTTAGACTTATTGGGGTGATATCTGTTAGCAAGGATAACATAGGTTTCATGCATACAATTCTACAGTGCATTGTCAACTTATTGTACAATATGTTCGCCTACAGTGTGAGTTCTCTTTCCATCACCTTATATTTAGCATCCCCTCCGTCCTACCACACCCCGTCCCCTTTTTCCCTTCCCTAACCCACTCATTCCCAAATAAACTTTTAACTGTTGATTATGTCCAAGGGTTGATTGTTTGTTTGTTCATTTCTTACCTCTTTGTTCCTTTCAGTTTTATATACTGCATATGAGTGAAGTCATACAGTTCTTTGTTTTTTCTGTCTGACTTATTTCACTAAGTATGAGATCTTCAGGACCCTCCATTTTGTTGCAAATGACAGTATTTCATGTTTACTTTTCTTTTTTTTTTTTTGGCTTATGTTTTTATATGTGGGTAGCTCTACAGGTGGGAGTCGACCCCAGGCCGCAGCACTGATAGTACCGGAGCCTGAAGCCACTACACCACCAGAGAACTCCCTCATGTTTTCTGGTAGCTGAGTGATATTCCATAGTGTATATGTACCATAGCTTCTTTATCAAGTCTTCTGTCGCAGGGCTCTTTGGTTGTTTCCATGCTATGTCCACTGTGAACAGCGCTGCAATGAACATTGGGGTACATAAGTCTTTGTGGACAAAGGTTCTCAGGTTTTTTGGTTAGATCCCCAGAAGAGGGATTGCTGGGTCAAATGGGAACTCCATTTCTAGTTTTCTGAGGAATCTCCACACTGCCTTCCACAGTGGTTGTACCGGTGTTCATTCCCACTAGCAGTGTACCAGAGTCCCTTTTTCTCCACATCCTCTCCAGCATTTGTTATTTCTTGTCTTGTTGATAATAGCCATTCTAACTGGTGTGAGGTGATATCTCATTGTGATTTTGATTTGCATTTCCCTGATAGCTAATGAGGTTGAGCAGTTTTTCATATGTCTGCTGCCCATCTGTCCTTCTTCCTGGGAGAAGTGCCTGTTTAGTTCTTCTGCCCAGTTTATAATTGGGTTGTTTGTTTTTGTGTTATTAAGCGTTATTTGTTCTTTATATATTTTAGATATTAGACCCTTATCTGATGTGTTATTTGCAAATATTTTCTCCCATTCAGTTGGCTGTCTCTTTGCCTTGCTGAAGGTTTCTTTTCCTGTACAGAAGCTTTTTAGTTTGATAAAATCCCATTCATTTATGTTTGCTTTTACTTCCCTGGCCTTTGAAGTCAGGTTCATGAAGTCTTCCTTGAGTCCTAGGTCTATAAGTTTTGTACCAATGTTTTCTTCTATACAATTTATTGTTGTAGGTCTGATATGAAGGTCTTTAATCCATTTCGAGTTAATTTTTGTATATGGAGAGAGTTTACAGCTCAAGTTCATTTTTGCATATATTATTCCAGTTCTCCCAGTACCACCTACTAAAGAGGTTGTCTTTTCCTCAATGTATGATTTTTGCTCCTTTATCGAAAATTATTTGTCCATAAATTTGTGGATTTATTTCTGGGTTTTCAGTTCTATTCCATTGGTCTATATTTCTGTTCTTCTGCCAGTACCAAGCTGTTTTGACTATTGATGCTTTGTAATATCAATTGAAGTCAGGGAATGTAATGCCACCAGTCTTATTCCTTTTATGTAGTATGCTTTGGCAATTTGAGGTCATTTATGGTTCCATATGAATTTACTAATTCTTTATCTATTTCATGAAATTACGATTGTGGGATTTTGATATGTATTGCATTAAATGTGTAGATTGCTTTAGGCAGAATGTCCTCTTTAACAATGTCAAATTTTCCTATTCATGGACAGGGGATATTTTTCCACCTCTTAAACTCCGTTTCAATTTTTTCAAAAGCGTCTTATAGTTTTCTGTGTATAAGTCTGACAGTTAACTTAAACCTCAGGTATTTCATTCATTTTGTTTTCATAGCAAAGGGAATTTATTCCCTCCTTTCTTTTTCTGTGGATTTGTTGTTTGTATGTAGGAATGCTGTTGATTTTTTTATATTTCTTTTGTATCCTGTGACTTTGTTTTCTTCGTTTATTTCTTCTAATAGTTTCCTGGAAAAATCTTTGGATTTTTTATAGAAGGCGTCATGTCATCGGCCAATAGTGACAATTTGACCTCTTCTTTCCAAATTTGGATACCTTTGATTCCTTTCTTTTGCCCGATTGCTGTGGCTAGAAGTTCCATTACTATATGAAATAACAATGGTGACAGAGGGCATCCCTGTCTTGTTCCTGATTTTAAGGGAATAGGCTTCAGCTTTTCCCCATTGACTATGATGTTAGCTGAGGCCTTGTCATATATGGCCTTTATTATGTTGAGATGCTTTCCTTCTATACCTATTTTATTTAGTGTTTTGATCATAAATGGATGCTGTATCTTGTTGAAAGTTTTTTCTGCATCAATGGGAAATGGTCATACGTACTTTATCTTTGATTGTATTTATGTGGTGTATCACAAAGATTGATTTTCATATGTTGAACCATCCTTGTGCTCCTGGGATGAATACCACTTGATCTTGAGGTATGATCTTTTAGATGCATTGCTATATTCTGTATGCTATTATTTTGTTTAGAATTTTTGCATCTGTGTTCATCAGAAATATTGGTCAATAGTTTTCTTTCTTTGTATTATCTTTGCCAGGCTTTGGTATTAGAGTGATGTTGGCCTCATAGAACGAGTTAGGAAGTATTACTTCTTCTTAAATATTTTGGAGGAGTCTGAGGAGGATAGGTGTTTATTATTCTTTGAATGCTTGGTAAAATTCACTGGTGAAACGATCTGGTCTGTGGCTTTTGCCTTTAGGGAGATTATGGATAGTCATTTTAATGTCTTCTCTATGAATTGGTCTATTTAGATTATCGAGATCCTCTTGGTTCAATCTAGGTAAGCTATAAGGTTCTAGAAACTTGTCCATTTCTTCTAGGTTGTTAAATTTAGTGGCATAAAGTTCTTCATAAGGTTTTCATATAATCCTGTGTATTTCTGTGGTATCAGTGGTAATTTCTCCCCTTTCATTTCTAATTTTGGATATTTGTGTCCTTTCTTTTCATCCTTTGATTAGTCTCGCCAAGGTTTTGTCAGTTTTGTTGACTTTCTCAAAGAACCAGCTCTTCGTAATATTTATTTTTTCTATTGTCCTCCTGTTCTGTGATTGGTATAGCTCTGCTTTAATTTTTGTTATTTCTTTTCTTCTGCTGACTTTGGGTTTTGTGTGCTCTTCTATTACTCGTTCTTTAAGATGGTATGTTAAGTTGTTTCCTTGTGATTTTATTTGTTTCTTAGGACAGGCCTGTATTTATATAAATTTCCCTCTTGTCACTGCTTTCGCTCTGTCCCAATAATTCTGGTATATTTTGTTTTCAGTGTCAGTTTTTGTATATATTTTTTACCCTCATCTCTTATTGTTCTTTTATCCAGTCCTTTTTAAATGAACGTTCTTCATCTCCATTTATATGTGTTTTTTTCCTGCTTTCCTGTTACAGTTCATCTCTAATTTCAAAGCATGGTTGGCTGAGGATACAGATGGTATAATTTCAATCTTCTTGAATTTCGTGAGGCTACTTTTGTGTCTCAGCATGTGGGATATCTTTGAGAATGTTCCTTGTGTACTAGAAAAGAACAAATAGTCTCTTTTTGCTGGATGAAGTATCCTGCAAATATCAATTATGGTCAATAACTGTAATGTGTCATTCAGTGCTGATGTTTCCTTATTTATTTTCTGTTTGGATGATCTGTCCATGGCTGTTAGTGTGGCGTTTAAGTCTCCCACAGTGATTGTGTATTCATCAATTTCTCCTCTCAAATCTGTTAGTAGTTTCTTTCTCTATTTTGGTGCATCCTAGTTAGGAGCATATATATTAATTAGTGTCAAGTAGTATTATTGTTGTATTGTGCCTTTTATCAATATGTAATGTCCATCATTGTCTTTTACTATCCCTTTTATCCTGATGTTTATTTCATTAGGTATAAGCATGGCAACTCCTGATTTTCTCTGGTTACCATTTGGTTGAAGTATTGTATCCCATCCTTTCACTCTGAGTCTGTGTTTGTACTTATGACTGAGCTGTGTTTCCTGGAGAAAGCACAGAGATTGATTCTGTTTTTTAATGTAGTCTGCTACTGTGTGTCTTTTTATTGGTGTGTTCAGCCCATTAACATTTACAGTGACTATCGATAAATGAGGATATCCTGTGACCATTCCTTAATTCTTTGTTTGATTTGTTTTATTTTTGTTTCTTTCACATTTCCCCAAATTTGTTCCATTTTCCTGATGTTTTGTTTCATGTCTAAGAGACTCCTTTAGTATTTCTTGGAGTGCTGGCCTTGTCCTGGCAAATTCCCTCAGATTCAGTGTGTCTGAGAAGGTCTTTATTCCACTTTCATATCTGAAAATTAATTTTGCTGGATAAATTATCCTTGGGTATAAGTTACTCTCTTTTCAGTATTTGTATATTTCATTCCACTCTCTTCTGGCTTGCTGCATTTCTGCTGAGAAACATGATGCCATCCTGATGGGTTTTCCCCTTAAATTTATAGTTCTTGTTTCCCTGGCTGCGTTGAGAATTGACTGTCTTTAATTTTGGATATCTTCAGTAACATGTGTCTTGGAGAAGATCTGTTAAATTCCCCGTATCTAGCGGACCTGTTTATTTCTTGCACTTGGGGTTCCAGATCTTTCCATAGGTTTGGGAAGTTATCATCTACTATTTGTTTGAGTGTGCTCTCTGTAGAATGCTCTACCCCTTCTTCAATTTCTATTATCCTCATGTTGTTTTGTCTCATGGAGTCAGAAAGTTCGTGCAGAATTCATTCAATACTTTCGCTTCTATATTCCCTCCCTTCCACTTTCTTAGCTGTTTCCATGTTCTGATCTTCAATATCACTAATTATTTCCTCCATGTGGTTGGCCCTGTTTCCTATAGCAGTGTTTTGTTTCTCACTTATTTTATTTTAGTATTTATCTCTCACATTTCTATGTCAGTCTTCCTTAGGGTTTGAATTTCTTTGTTAAATTTTTCCTTATGTTCATGGAGTTTTCTTATTTTTATGTGATCCATCTCATTATTTATGCTGTTTATCTTAGCCATGGTGCTCTGCCAGTATGTTTTCATTTCCCTCAGAACCTTTAGAGTGACTAGTTGAAATTCTCTCACTTATTCCAGAAACTTCTAGATCTAGATGCTCTCTTGATAAATTTTCTGATATTTTTGAAGAGTTTTAGTTTTAAGGAATTCATCCTGTATGCTGGGTTCTTCCTCATTGACATGAGTGTGTTATGTAAAGTAGTAGTGCTCCAAAGCCCAGATTGGTACTTTTGTGGAGTCTTGGTGTAGGGCAGACACAAGGTGGCACTGTGGGTGGCAAGTCTATTTCTTATTTCTGGACTCTGGCTACATTTGGAGTCAGTGTGCACCTGTCATGGTCCCTTTGCTTCCTGCATTTAGTTGGTCAGAGAGGATGTAGGAAAGGAAAGATGCCAAGAAAAGGCACACTGGGACTACTCCTCCTTCTGCCCTATGCTGGGTATGCTGAGTGATGCGGGCCGTGGCTGCTCCTGCTGGCTGGGGCGAATGGTATAAAAACTGCATTTCTTTCCAGGCCTGCTCCAACGACCAATTGTTGGGGCAAAGTCTGTGGTCTTGAACTGCTTTTAGGAGCCAGGGGCATTCGAGCGTGCTTACCCACAAGTCCGAAGCTGTTGTTTTGACCCCGCGGTAGAGAGGGAGCCAGCTTTTCTTTGTAGCGGCAGTATGGGAACTGCAGCCCCATGCAGGAGCCATACGAGCAGCGCCAGCAGCAGTTCAACCTTCACAGCCTGCTGGAATGGAAGCCACAGTCTTGTGCAGGAGTCGTCCGCAGTCCGCTTGGCAGGCGGTTAGCGTCCACAGTGGGCCGCATTCAGGAACTGCAGGCTGTGACCAGGAGCCCCAGGCCTGCGCAGGAGCTGTGCATGCCTGCGTTGTGTTTCCCAAGAGAGCCTAGAGCCACAAAGTCGTCTCTGCAGTTCAGAGTCCTTTCTCTGCCCTGCTAACACTCAAAAGTTACAGAGGCTGGCCCCCAAGCTCTATCCCCAACTCGGCGCTCCAAATTCCAGCTGCCCAGCCCAGCTCCCCAATGACTCCCACTGTTCTGCCACTTTGCTAGGGATTTTCCTTTTGTCACCGCTTGTCCTCGCCCCATCCCATGCCCTGCACTGCTCCTGGATAGTCACCCACGATCGAGTCCTGTTGCGATCTGTCTTTGATCCCTCCCCTGTGTCCGACTCGCCCCCTTCTCTCCAAACTTCCGGTGTTTAATTGCAATACATGGATTTGTCAGCTGCTACTTTTTTCACTCAGAGTCCTCTTTCTTGAATCCTGGGGGCCGTTCAATTGTGTTTTCTGGGAGAGGCATTAGGAACCTCCTCTCCAGTCACCATCTTGCCCTCCAAATTCCAAGCACTGAAAAGATTTTTATGAACATCCTCAAAATTAAAAGGATATATTTTATTTGTGGAACCAGCAACAGTTAGTCATGTAATGTGTTCTATTCTGCTTATTGGATGCCCATGACTATTGACAGAATGTGAAAAGTTCATGAGGGATCTGAAAATCCATGTTGGAAAGTTTTATTCAAAGAGAGAAGTATGGGCATGACAGATTAATGTAGCAGGGTCCAAGGCACACACTTGCCCTGAACTTTGGGTTAGCTCTTATACAGAAAACGTACAGGCAGATTCTTCAATATCAAGATGTGGACACCTGTGAAAAATCACAGGTAGAATCGGGCCACAGTAAACTTTTCCTTGCAGCTAGCCAAGCTCATGTAAGCTTGTTTTCGAATATCATGCTCACTGGAGACAGAGCTGTAGCCATATGAGTTATTTTATTTGTATCTAACTAAACTCAGCTAAACCTGGTTACTGCTAGCCCCCTCACGTTTATTTGTATTAACACTTTTGCTGTCTAATCACTATCATCTGCACAAACTCCCAGTTCCTTCTTTAGAACATGTGGGAAACATAAAAACAATCACTATGCTGGATTTCATTAAACATCTAACTTTATTTCAACTTTCATATGAAATTAAAACCTGGCACTTTACTGTGAAGAATCAAATTTCTATGAAATAAGTTTGTCATCTTTTAGAATTTTCCTAAGAAGAAGCAAAAGAAAAATCAGGAATTTCCAAGCAAAGGACTAACAGAACTTTGAGTAGAATAGAAGTGTTGAGTTAAACCGGTGTTTTGAATAAACACTTTCACTAAAGGATAATCGTTTACATAAGTGTTATCTAACACTTTGGCTTCCCTAGGCCCCATTGGAAATAGAATTGTGTTGGGTAACACATAAAATCTACTAGTGCTAAAAATAGCTCATAAGCTATAACAAAAAAATGCCACATAATAATATATTTGAAATATTTGTGTTGGGCTACATTCAAAGCCATCCTGGGACACAGGTTGGTCGGGCCTGCCATATATGAAGCTCGTTGGATATTTTCCTTCTAAAACATTGGAAGAAAATTTTGAAAATTCATTTTTATTGTTAGAATTATTGGGGTGACATCTGTTAGCAAGGATAACATAGGTTTCATGCATACAATTCTACAGTGCATTGTCAACTTATTGTATAATAAGTTCACCACCCAGTGTGAGTTCTCTTTCCATCACCTTATATTTAGCTAACCCTCTATCCTCCCACACCCACTCCCCTTTTTCCCCTCTGTAACCCACTCATTACCAAATAAATATTAAACTAAGGTTTATGACCATGGGTTGTTTGTTTGTTTGTTCATTTCTTATCATTTTGTTACTTTCAGTTTTATATTCCGCACATGAATGAAGTCATACAGATCTTTGTTTTTTCAGTCTGACTTATTTCACTAAGGATGATGCTCTTCAGGTCCATCCATTGTTTTGTAAATGACACTATTTCATCTTTTCTTAAAGCTGAGTAATATTCCATTGTGTATATGTACCACAGCATCTTTATCCAGTCATCTGTCGCAGGACATTTTGGTTGTTTCCATATTATATCCACTGTGAACAGCGCTGCAATGAACATTGGAGTACATAAGTCTTGTGGACAAAGGTTTTCAGGTGTTTTGGGTAGACCCCCAGAAGAGGGATTGCTGGGTCAAATGGGAACTCCATTCTCAGTTTTCTGAGGAACCTCCACCCTGCCTTCCACAGTGGTTGTACCAGTTTTCATTCCCACCAGCAGTGTAGCAGAGCCCCTTTTTCTCCACATCCTCTCCAGCATTTGTTATTTCTTGTCTTGTTGATAATAGCCATTCTAACAGGTGTGCGGTGATACCTCATTGTGATTTTGATCATCTTTTTCCTCATAGCTAATGAGGATGAGCAGTTTTTCATGTCTGCTGGCCATCTGTATTTCTTCGTGGGAGAAGTGCCTGTTTAGTTCTACTGCCCAGTTTATAATTGGGTTGCTCGTTTTTGTGTTATTAAATCTTATTAGTTCTTTATATATTTTAGATATTAGACTCTTATCTGATGAGTTATTTGCAAATAATTTCTCCCATTCAATTGGCTGTCTCTTTTCCTTGTTGATGGTATCTTTTCCTGTGCAGAAGCTTTTTAGATTGATAAAATCCCATTCATTTGTTTTTGCTTTTACTTCCCTTGCCTTTGAGGTCAGGCTCATAAAGTCTTTCTTGAGTCCTAGTTCTATAAATTTAGTACCAATGTTTTCTTCCATACAGTTTATTGTTGCAGGTCTGATATGAAGGTCTTTAATCCATTTCGAGTTAATTTTCGCCTATGGAGAGAGTTCACAGCTCAAGTACATTTTTGCACATATTATTCCAGTTTTCCCAGCACCACTAAAAAAGAGGCTGTCTTTCCCTCATTGTATGTTTTTTGTTCCTTTTTTGAAAATTATTTGTCCATAAATTTGGGGGTTTATTTCTGGGTTTTCAGTTCTATTCCATTGGTCTATATATCTATTATTCTGCCAGTATTAAGCTGTTTTGATTATTGTTGCTTTGTAATAGAAATTGAAGTCAGGGAATGTAATGCCACCAGCCTTACTCTTTTTATGTAGTATTGCTTTGGCAATTCGAGGTCATTTGTGGTTCCATAGTAATTCACTAATTCTTTTATCTAATTCATGAAAGTGTGATTGTGTAATTTTCATGGGTATTGCACTAAATATGTATATGGCTTTAGGCAGCACGTCCATTTTAACAATGTGAAATTTTCCTATCCATGAACAGGGGATATTTTTCCCCCTCTTAAAGTCTGTTTCAGTCTCTTTCAAAAGTGTCTAATACTTTTCTGTGTATAAGTCTGACACTTTCTTCATAAACTTAATTCTCAGGTATTTCATTCCTTTTGTTTTGATAGCAAATGGAATTGATTCCCTCATTTCTTTTCCTGTGGATTTGTTGTTGGTATAGAGGAATGCTGTTTTATTTTTTACATTTATTTTGTATCCTGCGAGTTTACTATATTCGTTGATTTCTTCTAATAGTTTCCTGGTGGAATCTTTGGAATTTTTTATATAAGGCGTCATGTCATCGGGAAATAGTGACAATTTGACCTCTTCTTTCCAAATTTGGATACCTTTGATTCCTTTCTCTTGCCTGATTGCTGTGGCTAGAAGTTCCATTACTATATTCAATAACAGTGTTAACAGGGGCATCCCTGTCTTTTTCCTGATTTTAAGGGAATAGGCTTCAGCTTTTTCCCCATTGAGTATGATGTTAGCTGAGGCCTTGTCATATATGGCCTTTATTATGTTGAGATGTTTTCCTTCTATACCTATTTTATTAATGTTTTGATCATAATTGAATGCTGTATCTTGTTGAAAGCTTTTTCTGCATCAATGGGAAATGGTCATATGTTCTTTATCTTTGATTCTGTTTATGTGGTGTATCAGATAGACTGATTTTCGTATGTTGAACCCTCCTTGTGCTCCTGGGATGAGTCCCACTTGATCTTGATGTGTGATCTTTTTGTTGCATCGCTATATTCTGTTTGCTAATATTTTCTTTAGAATTTTGCATCTGTGTTCATCAGAGATATTGGTCTCTAGTTTTCTTTTTTGTGTTGTCTTTGCCACTCTTTGGTACTAGAGTAATATTGGCCTCCTAGAAGAGTTCGAAAGTATGACTTCTTCTTTCATTTTTTGGAGGATGCTGCAGAGGATAGGTGTTTATTATTCTTTGAATGCTTGGTAAAACTCACTGGGGAAACGATCTGGTCCATGGCTTTTGCCTTTAGGGAGATTACGGATAGTCATTTTAATGTCTTCACTATGAATTGGTCTATTTAGATTATCGAGATCCTCTTGGTTCAATCTAGGTAAGCTATCATGTTCTAGAAACTTGTCCGTTTCTTCTAGGTTGTTAAATTTAGTGGCATAAAATTTTTCATAAGATTTTCTTATAATCCTATGTGTTTCTGTGGTATCAGTGGTAATTTCTCCCCTTTCATTTCTATTTTTTGATATTTGTGTCCTTTCTTTTCATCCTTTGATTAGTCTCGCCAAGGTTTTGTCAGTTTTGTTGACTTTCTTAAAGAACCATCTCTTTGTAATATTCATTTTTTCTATTGTCCTCCTGTTCTCTAATTGGTATAGCTCTGCTTTAATTTTTATGATTTCTTTTCTTCTGTTAACTTTGGGTTTTGTGTGCTCTTCTATTTCTAGTTCTTTAAGATGGTATGTTAAGGTGTTTTCTTGTGATTTTTCTTGTTTCTTAGGATAGGCCTGTATTGATATAAATTTCCCTCTTATCACTGCTTTCGCTGTGTTCCAATAATTCTTGTGTGTTGTGTTTTCATTGTCAGTTATTTGTATATATTTTTTACTCTCCTTTCTTATTGTTCTTTTATCCAGTCCTTTTGAAATGAGCTGTTCTTCATCTCCAAGTATATGTGTTTTTTTCTGCTTTCCTTTTACAGTTGATCTCCAATTTCAAAGCATGGTAGTCTGAGGATACACATGGTATAATTACAATCTTCTTGAATTTTCTGAGGCTACCTTTGTGTCTCAGCATGTGGGATATCTTTGAGAATGTTCCATGTTTACTAGAAAAGAACAAATAGTCTCTTTTTGCTGAATGAAATGTCCTGCAAATATCAATTAGGGCCAATTGTTGTAATGTATCATTCAGTGCTGATGTTTCCTTATTTATTTTCTGTTTGGATGATGTGTCCATGGCTGTTAGTTCAGTGTTTAAGTCTCCCACATGATTGTGTATTCATCAGTTTCTCCTTTTAAATCTGTTAGTAGATTCCTTGTCTATTTTGGTGAATCCTGGTTAGGAGCATATATATTAATTAGTGTCAAGTAGTATTGTTGTTTTATTGTGCCTTTTATCATTATGTAATGTTCATCCTTGTCTTTTACTAACCCTTTTAACCTGAAGTTTATTTCATTTGGTATAAATATGGCAACTCCTGCAATTCTCTGGTTACATTTGGTTGAAATATAGTTTCCCATCCTTTCCCTCTGAGTCTGTGTTTTTCCTTATGGCTGAGGTTTGTTTCCTGGAGACAGCACAGAGATTGATTCTGTTTTTTAATCTAGTCTGCTACTGTGTGTCTTTTTATTGGTGAGTTCAGCCCATTAGCATTTAGAGTGACGATCGATATAGGAGGATTTTCTGTGACCTTTCCTTATTTCTTTGTTTGATTTGTTTTATTTTTGTTTCTTTCCCGTTCCCACAACTTTGTTCCATTTTTCCTGGTGTTTTGTTTCAGGTCGCAGAGACTCCTTCAATATTTCTTGGAGTGATTGCCTTGTTCTGGCAAAATCCCTCAACATCTGTGTGTCTGAGAAGGTCTTTATTCCACCTTCATATCTGAAAAATAATTTAGCTGGATAAATTATCCTTGGCTACATGTTACTCTCTTTTAAGTTTTTGTATATTGGATTCCACCCTCTTCTCGCTTGCTGCATATCTGCTGAGAAAGATGTTGCCATCCTGATGGGTTTTCCTCTAAAATTTATACTTCTTCTTTCCCTGGCTGTCTTGAGAATTGACTCTTTCTCTTTAATTTTGGATATCTTTAGTAACATCTGTCTTGGAGAAGATCTGTTAAGGTCCCGGAATCTAGGTGACCTGTTTCCTTCTTGAACTTGCGGTTCCAATTATTTCCACAGGTTCGGAAAGTTTTCATCTACTATTTGTTTGAATGTGCTCTCTGTAGTACGCTCTACCCCTTCTTAGATTTCTATTATCCTGATGTTGTGTTGTCTCATGGAGTCAGATAGTTCTTGTAGAATTGTTTCAATCCTTTTGTTTCTATATTCCCTCCCTTCCTCTCAGCTGTTTCCATGTTCTGATATTCAATATCGCAATAATTTCCTATATGTGGTTGGCCCTATTTCCTATGGCAGTATTTAGTTTCTCACTTTTTTTATTGTATTATTTATCTCTCACATTTCTATGTCAATCTTCCTTAGGGTTTGAATTTCTTTGTTAAATTGTTCCTTTTGTTCATGGAGTTATGTTTATGTCATTCATTTCCTTTTTGATGTTGTTTATCTCAGCCATAGTGCTCTGCCAGTATGTTTTCATTGTCTCAGAGCCTTTAGAATTGCTACTTGAACTTCTCTGTCACTTATTCCAGAAACTTCTACATCTAAGAGGCTGCCTTGATAAATTTCCTGATCTTTTTGAGGGGTTTTATTTTTAAGGAATTCATCCTGTATGCTGGGTTCTTCCTCATTGACATGAGGGCGTTATGTTCAGTAGTAGTTCACCAAAGTCAAGATTGGTACTTTTGTGGAGTCTTGGAATAGGGCAGACACAAGGTGATCCTGTGGGGGTCAAGTTTTGGGAGAGAGGGTTTTCTATTTCTTATTTCTGGTCTCCTGCTACATTTGGAGTCAGTGTGCATCTGTCATGGTCCCTTCGCTTTCTGCATTTAGTTAGTTGGGGAGGCTCTAGGAAAGGAAAGATGCCAAGTAAAGGCATCCTGGGACAACTCCACCTTCTGCCCTATGCTGGAGAAGCTGGTTGATGCAGGTCGAGGCTGCTCCTGCTGGCTGGGGCGAATGCTATAAAAACTGCCATTCTTTACATGCCTGCTCCAACGACCAAGAGTTGGGGCAGAATCTGTGGACTAGAACTGCTTTTAGGAGCTAGGGGCATGCGAGCAGGCATGCATACAAATCCTAAGCTGTTGTATTTTCCCGCGGTAGAATGGGAGCCAGTTTTTCTTTGCTGTAGGCGGTATGGGAATTGGAGCCCCATGCAGGAGCCGCACTAGCAGCGCCAGCAGCAGGTCAACCTTCACAGCGGGCAGGAATGGAAGCCGCAGCCTAGTGCAGGGATCGTGCACTGTCCACTTGGCAGCCGGCTAGCCCGCGCTGTGGGCCGGAACCAGGAATTGCAGGCTGCGACCAGGTATCACGGGCGAGCGCAGGAGCCATGCGTGCCTGCGTTGTGTTTCCCAAGAGAGCCTTAAAGACACAATGTCGTCTCTGCAGTTCAGAGTCCTTGCTCTGCCCTGCTAACACTCAAAAGTTACAGAGGCTGGCTCCCAAGCTCTGTCCCCAACTCGCCACTCTAAATACCGGCTCTCCAGCCCAGCTCCCCAACCACTACTACGGTTCTGTCTCTTTGCTAGTGCTTTTCTTCTTTTCACCTCTTTTTCTTCCCCCGCCCCCCTTGCACTGCACTGCTCCTGGACGGTCACCCACGATCGGGTCCTGTTGCGATCTCTATTTGTACCCTCCCCTGTCTCCGACTCGCCCCTTTCTCTCCAACCTTCAGGTGTTTACTTGCAATACATGGATTTCTCAGCAGCTGTTTTTGTCACTGAGAATCCTCTTTCTTGGATCCTGGGGACTGTTCAATTGTGTTTTCTGGGAGAGGCTTTAGGGACCTCCTCTCCTGTCACCATCTTGCCCTCCAAACTCCAAGCATTGAAGAGGTTTTTATGAACATCAACAAAATTAAAAGGTTATATTTAATTTGTGGAACTAGCAACAATTAGTCATGTAATGTCTTCTCTTCTGGTTATTGGATGCCCCTGAGTATTGACAGAATGTGAAAAGTTCATGAGGGATCTGAAAATCCATGTTGGAAAGTTTTATTCCAAGAGAGAAGTATGGACATGGCAGATTAATGTAGCAGGGTCCAAGGCACACAGTTGCCCTGAACTTTGGGTTAGCTCTTCTTATAAAGAAAATATCCACGCAGATTCTTCAATATCAAGATGTGGTCACCTGTAAAATTTCACAGGTAGAATCAGTCTACAGTAAACATTTCCTTGCAGCTATCCAAGCTCAGATAAGCTTGTTTTCCGTGATCAGGCTCACTGTAGACAGAGCAGTAGCCATATGAGTTCTTTCAATTGTAGCTAAGTAAGCTCAGCTAAACTTGGTTCCTGCTGGCGTCCTCAAGCTTATTTGTATTAACTCTTTTGCTGTCTAATCATTAGCATCTGCACAAATTCACAGTTCCTTCTTGAGAACATGTGGGACACATAAAAACAATCACTATGCTGGATTTCATTTAACATCTAACTTTATTTCAACTTTCATATGTAATTAAAACCTGGCACTAATACTGTGAAGAATCAAATTTCAATAAAATAAGTGTGTCTTCTTTTAGAATTTTCCTAAGAAAAAGCAAAAGAAAAATCAGGATTTACCAAGGAAAGGACTAACAAAATTTTGAATAGAATTGAAGTGTTGAGTTAAACAGGTGTTTTCAATTATCACTTTCACTAAAGGACAATCATTTATGTAAGTGGTTTCTAACACTTTGGCGTCCCTGGGCCACCTTGGAAATGGAATTGTCTTGGGTAACACTTAAAATACAATAGTACTAACAATAGCTCATAAACTATAACAAAAATATTCCAAAAAATATTACATTTTAAGTATTTGTATTGGGCTACATTCAAAGCCATCCTGGCCAACAGGTTGGTTAGGCCTGCCTTATATGAAGCTTGTTGGATAGTTTACTTCTAAAACATTGGAAGAAAATATTTTAAATTTATTTTTAATGTTAGACATATTGGGGTGACGTTTGTTAGCAAGGATAACATAGGTTTCATGCATACAATTCTACAGTGCATTGTCAAGTTATTGTATAATAAGTTCACCACCCAGTGTGAATTCTCTTTCCATCACCTTATATTTAGCTTCACCTCTCTCCTCCCACACCCCCTCCACTTTTTCCCCTCCCTAACCCACCTATTCCAAAATAAGCATTGAACTATTGATTATGTCCATGTGTTGGTTGTTTGTTCATTTCTTATCACTTTGTTACTTTCAGTTTTATATTCCGCACATGAATGAAGTCATGCAGTTCTTTGTTTTTTCCATCTGACATATTTCCCTCAGTATGATGATCTTCAGGTCCATCCATTGTGTTGAAAATGACACGATTTTATCTTTTCTTAAAGCTGAGTAATATTCCATGGTGCATATGTACCACATCTTCTTTATCCAGTCATCTGTCGCAGGGCACTTTGTTCGTTTCCATGTTATGTCCACTGCGAACAGCGCTTCAATTAACTTTGGGGTACATAAGTCTATGTGGACAAAGGTTTTCAAGTGTTTGGAGTAGACCCCCAGAAGAGGGATTTCTGGGTCAAATGGTAACTCCATTCCCTGTTTTCTGAGGAAACTCCACCCTGCCTTCCACAGTGGTTGTACCAGATTTCATTTCCACCAGAAGTGTACCAGAGTCCGTTTTTCTCCACATCCTCTCCAGTATTTGTTATTTCTTGTCTTGTTGATAATAGCCATTCTAACGGGTGTGAGGTGATACCTCATTGTGATTTTGATTTGCATTTCCCTGATAGCTAATGAGGTTGAGCAATTTTTCATGTGTCTCCTGGCCATCTGTACTTCTTCGTGGTAGAAATGCCTGTTTAGATCTTCTGCCCAGTTTACAATTGGGTAGTTTGCTTTGTGTTATTAAGTCTTTTTAGTTCTTTATATATTTTAGATATTAGACCCTTATCTGATGCGTTATTTGCAAATATTTTCTCCTATTCATTTGGCTGTCTCTTTGCCTTGTTGATGGTTTCTTTTCCTGTGCAGAAGCTTTTTAATTTGATACAACCCCATTCATTTGTTTTTGCTTTTACTTCCCTTGCCTTTGCGGTCAGGCTCATGAAGTCTTCCTTGAGTCCTAGGTCTACAAGTTTAGTACCAATGTTTTCTTCTATACAGTTTATTTTTGCAGGTCTGATATGAAGGTCTTTAATCCATTTCAAGTTAATTTTTGCATATGGTGAGAATTCACAGCTCAAGTACATTTTTTGCACATATTATTCCAGTTTTCCCAGCACCACCTAATAAAGATATACTTTATCGAAAAGTATATCTCCTTAAATTTGTGGTTTCATTTCTGGGTTTTCATTTCTATTCTATCGGTCTCTATTTCTGTTCCTCTGCCAGTACCAAGCTGTTTTGACTATTGATGCTTTGTAATACAAATTGAAGTCAGGGAATGTAATGCCACCAGCCTTACTCTTTTAATGTGGTATTGCTTTGGCAATTCGAGGTCATTTGTGGTTCCATATGAATTTACTAATTCTTTTATCTATTTCATGAAAGTGTGATTGTAGAGTTTTTATGGGTATTGCTTTAAATATGTGGATTGCCTTAGGCAGAACGTCTATTTTAACAATGTGAAATTTTCCTATCCATGAACAGGGGATATTTTTCCCCCTCTTAAAGTCTGTTTCAATTTCTTTCAAAAGTGTCTTATACTTTCCTGTGTATAAGTCTGACAATCTTGATTAACTTAATTCTCAGGTATTTTATTCATTTTGTTTTGAAAGCAAATGGAATTGATTCCCTCATTTCTTTTTCTGTGGATGTGTTGCTTGTATATAGGAATGCTGTTCATTTTTTTACATTTATTTTGTATCCTGCGACTTTACTGTATTTGTTTATTGCTTCTAATAGTTTCCTGGTAGAATCTTTGGAATTTTTTATATAAGGCGTCATGTCATCGGCAAGTAGTGACAACTTGATCTCCTCTTTTCAAATTTGGAAACCTTGGATTCCTTTCTCTTCCCCGATTGCTGTGGCTAGAAGTTCCATTACTACATTCAATAACAGTGGTGACAGCGGGCATCACTGTCTTGTTCCTGATTTTAAGGGAATAGGCTTCAACTTGTTCCCCATCGAGTATAATGTTAGCTGAGGCCCTGTCATATATGGCCTTTATTATGTTGAGATGCTTTCCTTCTATACCTATTTTATTTAGTGTTTTGATGATAAATGGATGCTGTGTTGGGAGCCATGCAGGCTGGCTTTAGGGGAGCATGATTTGTTTTACTTCTGCAATCTGGAAGGTGTATACTGCTCACTGAGGAATCTGATTGATAAGGCCAGTTCCTTGGGAAACTCTAAAGAAAGAAAGCTATCTGGGTACATGGAAGAATGGCCTTGGGAAACTGACTCCCTCTCGTTTCCTCTGACCTTCAAGTTAGCTGGCAGAGAGTCAGGGACGGTTTATGATTTGTCCTGGAGTAAGATAATGCATATTTGTTTCTGCTGTTCTGCACTATGCTGTGAGGATATATTGGGGAGAAAAAATAAACTCGGGGCTGGTTGCTAAGAATGCTTCCAGTCCTCCTGGACCCTCTTTGTCTCTTTCTTTCTTTTTTCCCTTAAACCTCGCCCCCCCCACTTCAGGTACTGTTCTCTGGAATGCCAAGGCAGGACCCCGGCAGAGTTGGCGCCCGAACAGGGACCTAAATAGTGGGGATCAGGTGAAGGTCACCGCGGAAAAAAGTCGTACGTACGGGTAAGTGGTGCGCGGTGAGAAAAGATCGGGAGTGACAGTAATAAAGATGGGTGCAGGAAATAGTAAGCAGGTGTACACCCATCTCCTACTGAACCTCCTCAAGGCCAGGGTAGCGAAGGTAGGAAAACCCCAATTAGAAAAGTTTCTAGATTTTATAGAAAATATTTGTCCCTGGTTTCCAGAAGAGGGGACTGTAAGTGTAAAAACTTGGGAAGAAGTGTGGGTCTGTTTACAAGGTTATTTTGAAGCTCATGGACCTGGAAAAATTCCAGTAGATACTTTTGCTTTATGGACTCTAATTAGAAATAGTTTGGATCTCAGACGTGAGGGTATGCGGGGTAGGAATAGGAGGAAGATTCGGGATCGCGACCCGACCCTGTAGCTCCAAGTGTCCCTTCCCCGTCTGCTCTCTCGCTCCAGCTCTATAAGAAAGTTGCCCCTGACGAGGAGCAGGATCCTCAGGATGATAAAGACTTAGGGGAAGAAGTAGCTACATATCATGACCCTGATTTAGATGATCCTCAGTTGTTTTTACCCCAAGAAAATTCAAAACAGGATTCACCTAAAATTGATAGTAACCTAGAACAGCCAACAGCAAAAGCGGGAGAAGCCTGAGTCGTGGGACCCCCCAGAAGCTGTTTTGGATGTGGACAAATGGGCCATCAACTTAAACAATATCCTAAAAGACAAGCTGAGGCTTCTCAGCAGGGATGGCAACCTGGTCTTTGTCCTAGATATAAGAGAAAAACATTGGGCCAGTGAATGCAAATGTAAAGAAGATGCCTCAAGAACTCCCCTCGTGCAGGGACACTGGAAGAGAGGACACTAAGCATGTTATAATGCACTGCTTACAGTGCCTTTCTGCTAGGGGAGCTCCTCAAATTTTACAAGCTGACACCGGGTCTGGCTATGCTAATCAGGCGTTTCAAAAATTTTGTACAAATTTTCTAAGTACTCATAAAACTAAAATTCCTTATAACCCTCAGGGACAAAGTATTGTTAAAACAGCTCATGGCTCCCTGAAGGCTCAATTAGAAAAAACAAAACAGGGGGAGTTATACCCCGTGTCACCTCAGAATTATTTATTTTAAAATTTTTAACATTTGATGCTCATGGACGCTCTGCAGCGGAGCGATTCTGGCACCTAACCACACAGAGCAAATATGCTCAGGTGAGATGGAAGGAACCACCCACTGGTGCAGGGAATGGCCCCGACCCAGTGCTAACTTGGGGGCGAGGGCATGTTTGTGTTTTCCCACAGAATGTGGACAGCGCCAGGTGGCTCCCGGAGAGGCTGGTCCACGTCGCAGAAAACTCAGATGCACGATGATGCTCCTGTTGTTGATGCTGATGGACTGTCCCCCGACGGCACAAGGGGAGACGTACTGAGTCTATATACCGGATAAATCGGCCTGTTCCTTGGTCACATTCGCCTTGTGGCAGAAAATTGGGACTAGAGATTGGACTACCACTGTTAAAACTGTTCATGTATCTGCTTGTGTCCCTTTCCCTTATGTACTTTTGATTGGAAGTATTATTATCCACATTGAGAGAAATCGGTTTAATGTATCTTGTTCTAATTGTGATCTGACTAATTGTGTTTCTTGGGTCCCGCTCGGAACCCCTATTGTGATTCTTAATCAGCCATCCTTTGTTATGCTTCCTGTTAATGTTTCTGGACCTTGGTATACTCAAAGAAGTTTGCAGGTTTTCAAAGAAATTGAGTATGCTTTAAGTAGACCAAAAAGATTTATAGGACTTTTGATTGCTGGAATAATGGCATTAGTGACTATCATTGCAACTGCTGCCACTGCTGCTGTAGCACTTTCACAAACTACTCAAAATGCGCATTATGTTAATGATCTTTCTAAAAATGTTACTTTAGCGTTGGGAACTCAAGAAAACATAGATAAAAGTTTAGAACAAAATGTAAATGCTTTATATGATATGGTTCAATATTTGGGAAATAAAATTCAAAGTATAAAGGTCAGATCCCATTTGGTATGTCATGCTGAATATCATTGGATATGTGTTACT